>DWHU01000402.1:0-19693 GCA_018247975.1 Parides photinus | reverse complement strand
ATAAAACGCTATGTACCAAAAATGCAAGATCAATTTAGACCTTTTACAATGTCGTATAATGTCGTGGTGGATAATAATTATGACTTTCTCTTTCAGGACGAAGGCCCAGGCCGGTCTTAACTAACGACCTAGTGTGACAAACAACTAGAAATGGGTACGTAGGTATAAAAGAAAATTGTGTATACTTTGAAAATATTTCATACTATGTATATACATTTTAATGAAAATAGTGAACAATAAATTGATAATATATGAAATAATATCAATAAATTTTTTTTCACCAAATCATTCTTTATACCAAAAAAAATTATGCTTTGTGGTGATTTGCTGCGCATGTCGTAAATTTGTGAA
This sequence comes from Parides photinus, assembly GCA_018247975.1. NCBI lineage: Eukaryota > Metazoa > Arthropoda > Insecta > Lepidoptera > Papilionidae > Parides > Parides photinus. Next base: position 19,342 of record DWHU01000402.1, on the reverse strand, counting down.
ATATTATCTATTTATCATCACTTTTACTAAATTATGATAGTTTACAGCTTAAAAATTCATTTTATTTTAATAATGTTGATCCAAGAGATTTTACCCAGATCTCTTACCTATCTCCTGCCATACATTTTTTTTTATTTATTTGATGACCCTGGATACGTGTCTTTTAAGCCACTCATTACTCTACATCAAAAATGAAGTAAAAAAAAATATTTTAATTTAACCAAATAATTTATGAGTTTAAGCTATCTTAAATTAGTTGCCATTTTTTCTACAGAATTTGTTTATACTAAATTAACCGTCTAAGAAGCGTTCGTTGACCGTTAAAAAAACAAAAAGTAAACGAATAATAATTATTTTCTATGGTTAAAGAGAAGAAGCAGTCGTGATAGCTAAGAAGCCGTTATAGCGAAGAAGCCAAGATAGCCAAGTGGTTTGGGACCTCGGCCTCTGTTCGGCGGTCGCAGGATCGAATCCGGCGCGCGCCGATAATTTTTCAGAGTTATGTACGTGTTAAGATATTAAAAATCACTGGCTTTATTCGCCAACCCGTACTTGGCCAGCGTGGTGGATAATGGCCCTGAGTCCCAGCAGTGAAAACATTTAACGGATTTTAAAAAAAAATGTTTAATCTTATCACTTTCTTCGAAACTGATATAAATTACAATTTTAATATCAGTATAGAAAAGTGAAATACACGCTTGTTTTTATAATCTGTCTCAATGAACATCTTTCACATGGTAATACATAAACAAAACAATCCTGACAGAATACGACTAATCGTTACTCAATGTGGTCTTTGGTGGATAGAAGCTTTCTGATATTGTTTAGTGTCGTAGCATCACTCTTATGTAGAAGTATTCAAGCGGGTGTTTTTGCAATAAATTTATTCACATAACTGTTATTTAAACCATTGGTTTAAATTTTATCAAATAATTTCACATGTGTTTTAAGGGTGTGCGTTGTCTTCATTTTTATAAATAATTGCCAGGAGCAGGTGAGGTGACATGCTTGTCAATAATCAAAGAAAAGATGAATGAATGATTAAAGACTGGAATTTTGGTATTCCTCAACATTGAAAGGATTTTTTTTCTTTCGGTAAATATACAACAATTTGATGTTAGCCGTTATCTACATCATCCATTATTTATTTAGATCATTATCGAATAGTATCACTTCAGATCATATCGGTTTAAAATAGATGCTTTGAACTACAATATCTATAAATTGTGCAATAATCAATAGTGTACACAATATTAAGAATGCATTGATATCAAAGAAAGATGTTATTGATTTTTTACTGCTGAACTTTACAAGGTTGATTGTAGGTCAAAAGGTGACATGCGCCTTCATAAAATTCTAATTGCTACCTGTTTCAATATACATTTTCGTAACATATGTTACCCATTTAAAGTAATTTTATTATTCAATGTAACAATACAAATAAAGATGGTGTATGCTTGTATTGTAAACAGTTTGTATAAACCTTTATAAGGATTTTTTTTATTAATGGTGCAATAGGCAAATTTATTATATTTTATATATATCAATAGATAATTGAAGGAATAACTTACCTTAATATAATCATATTGCAAAACAGATTCTCAATATGTTTTGCAATTAATAGTGTTAGTATTAGTGATCAGTCTTATACAAGTATTCCTAAATATTGTTAATGATCATAAACTTAGAATTTGAACAATTTTTACTATAATTTTACATTTCTATTACAAGATCATACTGTAGAGTGTTTCATATAATATAATCTCAAAATCTATTTGTAAACCTATGGACATTAGATCTGTCTGACAATGAACCTGTGTAGATAAAAGAACATTAAAATGTTTCTGAACATACATCACACAGAAGTTCTTGTCTTTCTTTCTTTTGTTTACACCTCCTCTTTTTATTTAAACTAACTTAACTACAGCATTCTTTACCATTAAGTGCATAACTAGTTATTAAATTTATTGATTAAATTTATTAGATAACCAAACTGCTCAAATAAATTTAACCCCATCCTTCTAATTACTTATATTTTCATCATAATTCATGTTTCAGTAATTAACAAATATTTACAAGTTTAACATTTTTATTCCATAAACAAGAATAACAAGATCGTATATGATTTGAAGTGATCTTTCTGTACAAACAACTTCATTAGTACATTGGGGTATTAATTCTTGTTCATTCATTTTCTATTTGTGTTTATTACATAGTTTGTTAATAAAAATGTGCTTCTATTTTAATATGGTCTTATGGTAAGCATAACTGCATACCATTATCCTTAATTTATCATTTGTTATCAATAACAGGGGGGGCCAATCAACTGCTCTTTGTAGAATTATTTGTGGCTCCTGATTCTTTTTCCAGAGTTCCTTCATTTATGTGTAATAATAATTTAATTATAATTTTGTAAAATGAAAAGCTAAAAGTAATACTGACGGAGTCCCGAACCAGATTTCATTACAAGAAATATTTCATATCACTGATTTTCTTTTGTGAATTAATTTGATATTAAGATAATTAAAGTAGAGCTTTCCTTTTCCAAAATAATATTAAAATTATGACAAATAGCTCGGACTATTAAGGAGCTTGGTCACCCCTGATCTAAAATGTTTTTACAAGATTCATACCGTAGCTTGCAAATCATCCAAGTATAATCATTGCATGCAATCATTTTAAATATTTAGAATGTGACTAAATTTCTCAAAATAAAATAAATAATAGCTTTCATTGAACTGCTCTGTGTTAATCACTAAAATATTAATTAATTCTTTAGTAATAGCCATTCAATCAGAAAGACATGATACATAGAATTAAATAGTAATTATTTTATAGAAGCTGATAAATTTATGGATCACTTTGTTTCTCCCAATAAAGAAAAAGAATAACATTTTTCTCATAACAGAATGTTTTCAGAATTTAAAATAATAATGAGTTATACAATATGAAGGAGATGGTAGGAGGTTGCTGCGTGTGCTCAGACGAGCGTGGTTGGCCTGACAACCCGCTAGTCTATTGTGATGGAAATGGTTGCACAGTTGCAGTACATCAAGGTCTGATTTCACAATATTTATGTTGTAACCTTGCTGTGTTTGTGAATTTGCAATCAAATATTTATTTTTCATTTCTAGCATGTTACGGAATAGTAACAGTGCCTACAGGCCCCTGGTTTTGCAGAAAATGTGAAAGTCCTGAAACTAAAGGCAAAGTGGTAAGTATTTTTAGATAAAAAGAATATTAAATATTATAATTACATTCACCTTTATACAAAAACATGATCTTATGCACCTAAGTGTATCATATTTATAATTTAATTAAACATACAAACCTTTACAATCACAAGATTTAAAAGAAACAAAAGATTTTATTAAGAAAGATTTGATGTAGTCATGAATAAATCCTTTAAAGAAGCATTTTAATTTTGTTTATAATAATGTTATTAAATGTTGTCATAGCCCGTTTATATTAATATAAAGTCTTGTTTTAGCGTTGTGAACTTTGCCCGTCTAAGTCAGGTGCTTTAAAACGCACTGACACTGGTGGTTGGGCTCATGTGGTGTGTGCACTCTACATACCAGAAGTAAGGTTTGGAAATGTTACTTCAATGGAGCCAATAGTTTTGAGATTAATTCCACCCGAAAGATACAATAAGGTAAAATTTTTAATGAAAATGTACTTCCAACTTGTGAAATTTTTATTTACAATAATGTTTAATTTCAGACATGTTATATTTGCCAAGACTTAGGCAAGTCACATAGAGCCAATGCCGGCGCTTGCATGCAGTGTAACAAATCAGGTTGGCTTTTCATAAACACTTATTTATATTTAAGCAAAGATAAACTTAAGTTATAGTATATTTTTTTTATAAATATTTATTAGTTTACATCATGCAATAAATAATGTTTAAAGTAGCAGAATAAAACTTATTAATAATATTTTAACTATGAAAACTTTTTGATGTTTTTAGTTAAAACTGGTATCGTTTCAATACCTTTAACAATGATTTCTACTTATTATAATATTTATTTAGTGTAGATATTATACAATTATCATACATTTATTTCCTCTTTTAAATCACTTGGATGTAGTGACCGGGATTTCCAAGATATGAGAGTACCATTTGACCCTCTTAGTGTTTTAAATAATGGCATTCATTTTATCCCATATGAATGAAAAAAAATTAACGGCTAAACGTATATTTTTTCAAATTAACATACTGTCCCCCAGGGTGTAAGCAGCAGTTCCATGTAACATGCGCTCAGAGCCTTGGCTTATTGTGCGAAGAAGCAGGAAATTATTTGGACAATGTTAAATATTGTGGATACTGTCAGCATCATTACAGTAAACTAGTAAGTTTAATAGCCTTTTATATATTACAATAATTACTTTTATGCTACCCACCTAGTGCTTTTGTCTTATTTATGTATTTGATAGAGAAACTCGGCTTACTTTTTTTGTTAATTATAATTTGTATTATGCTGGTATTATCCAGTACATTGGCATAATAAATATTTGACCTGACTATTGTTATTATTATAAAATTTAAGCGAATAGGAATACGAAAACAAATTGGATCTGTCATTAATCTGCCAACTAAGATTTTTAAGATAATATAACAGTTAGGTGAGGAATAATATTACGTATATATAGATTGAGCAAGAAAAATTTTCGGTCTTATGTTTCGCATTCCATTTTAAGGACAAACGGGTATGTGCCATTAGATTTAGTTAAATATAAATATGTACGGAGGCACCTACGTAGTCGGTGTATTGATTGTGCAGAAAAAGGGCGGTAACGTGAAGACCATCCCTCCGTACAAGCCGGTATCGCACGATAGCCAGTCGAGCGACTCAAGTGAGAAAGAGGGCGAAGCGTCTCCCATGGCTAGTGGCAGCGGAACACCAACACACCCAGCTAAAGTTAAAGGGGTATGTTCGTACGCGAGTCCATCAATGGGGTTCACATTGGATTTTGACAAAAAATCATTAATATGTTATTAAATAAATTTTTAGTTTATAACCCTACCCATATTGATAATTTAATTTTTTTTTACTGGGAGGCTTTTCTTATTTAAAACATTAAAACTGATCAAAATTATGGTTAAAGCGAGACAAAATGATGCCGCGGTCGTAAAAAGAGAACCATTAAAATAAATACCAACACAATATATGAAATAAATTTAATGTAGGCTGTGATTATTAGAGATATCACTGTTGAATATTTTCGGCTTTCTAACCGGTTAGTTAATCTAGCCTATAGATAAGATGTTAATATCTATTAAACCTTTTATCATTTTTCAAAAAGTGTTTTATATGGGCTTGCCGGGATTATAAAATCATTATAACATCATCAATAATGGAATACGATCATATCATATATTATAACTTCACTAACTTAAAAAAAATGTACAAAGTTTTATGGTCCTTATAAATATTACGTGTTTGCTATGTCCGCTCCCTTGTATATAAAATCATACTTTTTGTTCCCAACAATTGGAAAAATGAATTATAACTTGACCATTGCATTAATTCTGTTAATTATTTGCTTGAGTAACTTCTTTCCAAATATAATGTTGTTTTTAACAATATTAGTATTAACAGATGTATATTGTATGTTTGAATATTGTATTTCTTCAGATACCAAAATAATAATAAAAATATGTTTTTAAATGGACACAGGGTTAATTTTTTTTTCTTTCATTCTCTCTTCAGCCCGGGCGTAAGTCTTCACACAGTAGCAGTGTGATATCCGGTAAAAATACACCGAATGCATCTAAAACACCTACAAGTTCTTCGGGGCAACAATTAGGTAAAGTAAAATGTCACCCATACTTAATATTTTTATTTTTAAAAAAAGTCTCCAATGTTTATTATTTACAACGTGTTTTAGAGTGTGAAGGCGATTTATCATCCACCCACTGATCAAGTGCGGGATTTGTTACTATAATTAAATTAAAAAGATGATTTTTTATAAAGTGTACTTGTTTACCATATTGTACTGTTTTTTCACACCGACGTTAGTCGCTGAACCCGGCCAAGAAGCGTCCGAACACACAGCCGCCGCGCGGAAACACAAATCGGGAGACAAACGTTTGTTTGAATGTTTACGAATTTTGTGTGGCGTGATTAGTGTGCACATATGTTATTGTCAGTAGAAATTGAGTTTCATTTTAAGTATTTTTTTACGTGTGGCAATTAGAAGTTTGATGTTTCCGCTGGTATTTTAATATTTGTCTTCATTTGATGCAGCATGCTCAAAGGTCAAGGATCTAGCTTTGATATTATTTTTAAACTTTAAAACTTGATCACCTTTTCATAAACGAGTATTTATTATTGACACACAGCAAGCAGTCTGTTTTTTTAAACAATTTTGAAGATGGAATGCAGAGGAAAACACGACCATTTTAATCCATGTAGGCCCGGGAAATCTGGGCTACGCTATATTTAGTAATGTATATTTTAAGAAAGGTATTTTTATCCCGCAAATTAATAAATTTTTTGTTCGGTTCGATGCACAAAAAAAAAATATTTTTTTTTGTAAATAATTTAATAGTCAACAATAAATTCTCGTGTAACGTAATATTTTTGTATCGCAAATAAACTTTCAAAGATTTCTAGATTACGAATTGTTTTTGGGTAAAGGCATAATTTTGCACGTTGCATTAAAGTCGTACCGTTTGATGACAACTATTGTGCTTTAATGTTCATGTGATGTAAGGTTTAAATAAAAGCGACCTAAGAGCTCGTCGGCCTCCCAATCTGGTATAAACTAATTAGGTAACGGTCCAAGTCGAGTCCGAAAGAGCTCTCGAGCTTAGAGAACTCTAAAATTGAGGCTTTTAGGCTAATCGCCTTTAGCGCTCTGTTTTCTCAAACACACGGTAACTTAATATCTCCTACTTAGGGAATTAGTGCCGTCACTAAAAAAAGGTTTATTTATTTGTCATGGAAAAAAGTAGAATAATAAAAAAAAAATTTTTTTGAAATGCTTTTCACTAAATTAGTCTACGAACTTGATTAGTGTTTGTGTATATTTTAATTTGCCGTGCGGTTTACATGATTTTTCGTCAGTTGTCATATTCAGGTTTTTTTTAATATAATAGACACATTCTTTTTGTGATCTCTCTCGTTATTAAAAATACATATTCATTGGTATATGCGACGTCCTGCTTATAAAAAAAATATTATTTCTTTCTATTTTTCTTGTGTTAAAATAACATGAGCAGGTAGTGTCAATATATGAATTTGAATAAATATTGTTAGTCCATGGTGTCCCCAAGATGACACGTCTTAATATTTTGTGCGTATTAGTATTAAGACTTTTTACTATAGTTACCTAATTAGTTATTGATCTTGCAGATCGAAATACAATAATATTTTAAACCAATAAATAGCTACACGAAATCTATATGTTTTATAAAAGGTCTATAGTTTTAAATATTTAAGTAATCTTAAAAAAAAGGCGATTAACAACCTGGTGAAGGTTGTTAGATACAGGCAGTCCAGGACAGATCGCTGTGTATATTGATCAGCCGGTTGAAGATTAAATTTTGAAATACATTTAAACTCAGTTGCGTAATTTAACTTAAAGGATCAGCTAAAAAGGTCTTTTGCTTTAAGGAATAGTTCGCCTTTCTTATATTTTATAATAAGATTATTTTATTTTTATATTGTGATTAAGTTTATATTAAATTTATTTTTATATACAATTTGCATTTGACTTGTTTGTTGAAAAATTTGTTCGCATGAAGTTCTGTGTCGTTATTTTTAAGTTTCCTGCAAGTTTGTTTCATGGAAACATGTATAAGAGTATTTTTGTTAATTAATTATTATATCTTTATACATTGTGTATTTTTATAAAATTATTAATTAAAATTAAGTTGCAGTTGATTTTTGTTTCTTTTAGAAACAGCACCGAACAAAATTTGCATAAACAATATATATTTGTTTGTAGGCAATATAGCAAGGCCTGCCTGACGCTAACCCGAAGAGGGTTACATCAGTCAGGCAGCCTGCTGTAAAAACCATTGCAAACCCGTGTGTTTAGCACAGATGAGGACTGATACACTGCGACAACCCCAAAAAAATTTTAGGGAAAGTGGGCGAGACTAAAAGAAGGGCAATATAGCCCATTTTGTAATTAAAACATTGTAAATATAGCTTTTCTGTCTTAACGAACAGTAGTTCACAAAAATACTTAATTAGTTAATTCATATTTTATTACTGAAAGTTTCATGTGATGTCTGGTATTAAAGATCAAATACATTGTTTTGATAACCATCGTGTATTATAAGCAACTTATGAAAAAAATATGTTATTTTATGTTCGTGACGATTGTTATGGCTTTGTGTGTATATATGTATTTTCATTTATTTATTTGATCATTATATAGATATAATTTAACTTGATGGTGTTGGCTTTAACATAATAGATAAAAATATTAAAAGGATATTTCGTTATTCTTTAGACAAAAAGAAAGCATCGCCGTCTCGTCGTGGCTCATCAGCAGGAGATGCTGGCGGGTCTAACAGCAAAGGCAGTACACCAGCACCGTCACCTCAACATACTATTCCGGAACTACCACAGCCTGCTCCAATAAAGAGTGAGAGTTATTATTTTTTATAAAAAGAAAGTATTGAAAAAGTCAGTGGCATTATTTAAATATTATTATACTTGACGTGAAGTTCTATATATTTGTTGTATGATGAAAATACAATACTCATATCTAATGCTCTTTTAAAATGTGCAGCACTGAGCGGTTCTTCTGCTCCTGCGTATAACATACCAATCAATACGGCGAAGATACCGCTTCCGGCATCTTCACCTACAACTAGCAAACCATTGGAGCCTCCCGGCGTCATAAGTACTGCAACTCCCGCTACTGCCACAGTATCGTCCTTTGTCAACACTGCAAGGTATGTTATAAAACATCTCGTTTCCTTAAAACGCAAATATCTATTTACCGCTCATCTAGTCTCATACACTAACATTAAAAAAGAATACCTCCAATAAAAACGTCGATAAAATCAGACTGTTATATTCGCTACTAATTTGGTATCTCCTCCTTGAGTTAATAACTAATTACTTGAATGTTTCTACGCAGCACTGCAACTGCTACCACTACTGTTATACCATTGCCAACCCCGAAACCGTCAACGTATCAAGAAACAGTGATCACTAATACAGAATCTGTAGATATAAAGCAGACAAAGAAAAGGAAGGCAGTGTCTGCAGCAAATACATCAAGTACACCAGTCGATTATGCTGCAACACCTCCACATAACATGGTAAGAATCAAAATGTAAATATATACAATAAACAGACAAATTTAGATTAATAGATGAGATTAAACATAATTCTATATAAAAATCAATTAATCGAAAAAAGATTGAACAGGTCTAAATTTGTGATCAGTTACTATACAACCACCACAATATAGGACCACCAAGAATTGTTTCCAAATGGATCCTTTACTTTTTTAATTAATTTCAATCATCTAAGTAAATTGGCTTTTTTTATTGTTTTTAGCCCGGTGATAAGAATCTACATACAAGTGGTTCTGGTTGGGAAGGAGCACATCCATCTAGTGATAATCAAATGGAACCAATGGAAAAGGCTATAAAGAAGGTCAGTGTTGTTTCACAGTTTATCTTTCTATAAGTAAGACACATCGGCACATATAATGGGTTAGTTAGGATGGTAACCACTACACCACATTGTGCTGATTGCCCTGAGAAATAAGATTTTTAATTAAATGGGAACAAAATAATGCTTGTACACGACAACTTGGTGGCAAATATAAAGGGCTGCATTAATATCTGTTTAGTTGTCTAGACTAGTCTATCTAGACTTAAGCAACAGTAAATTCTTTAATTATAACCTTTGTGTACGATTTGTTATGATTTTTAATACAAAGTAGAACATAATAAAAAACATTTTGACTTTTGTGAACTACATATGACTGTTATGTCTTATTATTGATAAGGAAGATCAGTGCTGGATCGATTGGTATTAACACTTGGGGGATGGCCTATGTCGAGCCAGACAACAGAATCCAACAAATTATTCTGTGTCAATTTACTTTTAATTTAATAGAGGTGTTAAAATACTTTTGTATTACCAATGCAGCCTAAAACGGAAGAGTCTACAGTGGTGTCCCACTTCTCCAGCTTAAGTCCAGCGCCCCCGCCGCCTCCACCGCTGCCCGCGCACAGCCCCGCTGCACTGCCGAGCCCAAGGTAAGTACAGTCAAAGATATTATTATTTACTTTAAAAATTTACGGTCTCTACGAACATTGAAAACATAATTTTAATGATAATTAACGTATTAATAATCAAAATTAATACAAAAAAAAGGCAAATCGATAAGTTTTCTGCTAGTAGATCTCTTTTGCCGGAGATCGTCTACGTAGGTCTCAGCGCTTATTTATATCGTTAACCAGTAGTGAGAAAATGTTACTGTGTTCTGGTTAGAAGAGCGTTGTAGTTGTGAAATAACTGGAGTAAAAGACGAGCGAAGCTTGATTATCCTGACTGGCGCTTCATTGTCATGGGTAAGTTTACCACTTATCATCAGGGTGTAGTTTGTGTATGTGTACGTAGTTAAATCAAACAGAAATCTAATTAAATTATCCCTTATAATATTTTTATATTATTACTCTTTAAAAACTCTTGTTATGCTTTACCGAAAATTTAATATGCAACAATTGTTTAGTGGTTAGCATTTTTTTACCAGAAACTCAACAATAATTATAAGTGTAGTATAGTAGGTTTTTATACGGGATAAGTTATTATAATTTGTAAACAATTGCAAAATTTTGTTCATAACCAAGTTGTTCCCCAGGCACCTTCCCAGCCCAATGCCTGGACCTAGTGGTATTAATATCCCATCTAATCTGCGATCACCGTCTCATCTACAGGTAAATCCACAAACAAAACTATTCACAACTGTAAATTCCACAAAAATAAATATTTTTATTCATATGACTATACTTTCCTAAGAGGTCGAACTAAGAAGCCGTGATAGCCAAGTGGTTTAGTACCCTGGCCTCCGTTCGAGGTCGCGGGTTCTAACCCGGTCTTAAGAAATTAAATATAACTGGCTCTATCCGCCAACCCGCACTTGGCTAGCGTGGTGGAGTAAGGCCACAACTCTTTCTTTATGAGAGAAGGCCCCGAGTCCCAGCAGTGGGTAAAAGGGGTTAAAAAAAAACTATACTTCCAAATATATCTTTGAGAAGAAAAGTTTTTAAGACCTTGTAACGGTTTGCTACATGTATATTGATATTAGTTGATCGCTTGTTTAATACAGTTTTTTAATAATTTATGACGTGCTTAAAGCATTTGAAAATGTGCTATCTCTTAAACTTAGCATGCCGCTTCAAACGTGCTTCGTGAATGTGTGTCTGTGTGTGCGTGTTTACATTGTATGTGATTTTTGGTTGATTATATAAAATGTTATTTAGTGGCTCTATTTATTCATCATTTGATCATTTGATTTCTATTTGTTAATAGAAGTTGTAGTTGATTTTTGTAGAATGTCTGCTATGTGCTTCAACTTTCGCAAATGCTGTTTATAGAATAACCTACATCGAAGAGTATAAATAAAAGAATTCATTCCATACTTCAACATTTTTGGAAATATTAACATCACACAATTACATATACATACATATAAACAGCTCTCTACAGAACAATTGTTCCCTCTACACGGATTCGCAGATTTTTCTTGTAAGAAAGTTAAGTGCGAGTTGGCGGTTTCTACATGTGTACGAGAGTTGTTGTAGAGTTATAAATGTCGGTATTCTCAATGTTTGTTCGAAATCTCTATCGCGTACAACTTCCTAATGAACTGTATTATCGTGATTCAAGTTAGAAGTTTGTAATAAATTATAGCGGACTATTTATGTTTTGATACAAAATATGTTTTTGATTTTATTTACTTGCACGTATTGATGCGTCGTAGTTGTATTTTTTATTATTTATTTTTATGGAAATACAATACTCGTGATAGACAAATGATTACTGTTTGTTCATAAACAACGCTGCGCATGTCGCGCATAACAATAGTATATCTATAAATATCTTGTAGCAGCAAATTTGATTTTTGCAGAGCTAAATATTTGCTCAGTTGCTCAATGTATTATTCGTTATAGAATACTTGTTTGGTGAACAGCTTTTCGTTGCTTTAATCGTATTTATTACCAGCAGTACAGCAATTCTTTATTAGAGATATTCCGTTTAACTTCTAGAAGTATTTTTTGACACTAAATTATTTTTGATTGATGTTGTGAGCATTTTAACACAATCGATAGCAGCTAATAGGCGAGAGGGTTTAATTGCGTGGGTGTGTGTAGGGCGGGAAGGTCGAGCGGGATGTGCCCACGTCGCTGCTCGTCTCGGTGCCCTTGCCGTCCACCAGCCATGGCCTCAACCTCTCCGCACACTTGCAGGTTCATATCGCGGTCACACACAACTTTTAACGTCACACATAATGTACTTATTTCCCCGTAATGTAGCGGAACCACTACAAATATTTCTTTATACAGACCTCTACATACTCTCATTGTGGGTATTAATGCACACTTTTAAAATGCCAACGTTTTTTATGTTTTAAAATAATAATACTAAGATATTATGAAATATATCGTGTTATAAGTTTTCACCAAAATAAATATGTATATGTACATCTCGCCATACATGTAGGCAGATATATAATCTTATCCATATTACATACTGTACAGGGTTATCAGACATTAACTTACATTTACTGAAGTACTTTCTATGTATCATCATCATAATATAATAATTGTGTTTCGCTTCATTGTTTGGGGAAACATGTTTAGTAAGGCTCTTTCTATCAATGTTAAAATTGTGTGTGCAACCAAATTAATGCTTTATATCAATAATTATATTTACTAACCATTGGTTATGGTTGAACTCCCATTGCCGTTCTTCATTATTATAAATGTTATTTTACAAGAAATATTAATAAATTATTGTCACAAAAGTAAATTTCTGTCAAATAACACAGCCATTTAAATAAACGAATCTCTTTGTTTAACAAAAAAGCATGATATTCTTAAGGAAAATTGCATAGCTTAGCTTAGCGATATGCCATCATATAAATAACGTTATTTCTTTCAATGACTAAAATCGTTTTAAGCAAAGCATGGGCAATAATATTCTAACAAAAGAGGGGGGTTATAATTTTGTCCGTTTGTTAAAATTGCTTGTCTTGTTTGCGTTTAGGTCCCACTTCCTACAGACATGCCGGGTCCTTCTACACATATGTATCATCAACCCCAAAGACAGGTAACAATTGTATTAAAATTATGTTTACAATAACTTTCTTCTAATGTTTTTACATTTATTAATTTAAATAATATGTGGTAGCTTGTAATTTAGTATTTACGAGGACATACGTTATCGAAATTAGATGACGACTCGGACTCGCACTAAGACTTTGGACTCGCAACTAAAGATTGTAGCCATGAAGATTTAAGTAACACGGCCAATAAAAATAAACCAAGAAGAACCCTTGATTCTGCGAAATACCTGAAGTTAATTTAAACCATGTCAAACGAAAAAGTGCAGCAAATGCAGCACACAAGTCAGTTCCGCGTTGTTGGTATCATGAATAGTTTCTTTGTGGCGGTTGGCCTGAATCAGTCGGCTCTTAGTTCTTACCTTATCGTCCTTATAATGGATGTTTTAATATCTGATATAGGGGATGAGAATTTATTTCTGTGGTTCGGAAAGAGAACCCGTTTGCTTTTCAGAGTCGCGGTGTCGAAAATTCAGATCGCCCTAATTATCGCTGACATTCACAAGAAGATGGGAAGAAAAAGAAAAAAAGAATAAAAATACAAGAGGCGGCATCCAAGTGCATGTTTTTCGCCGATGACTTCGTAATGTGCGGAAAATGGAAAAGACTTGTAGAGTCGACTGGAATTGTGGAGGTCTAAAAGTCAACAGAAACCAAAACTGAATATGTTCTGCGACTTCGGCGGTCTCTCCAATCCCGTTACAGTAACGCTTACCGGAACGCCTTTGCCAGTCTGCTCCGATTTCCGTTACCTTGGTTCATTTCTATAAAGTGATGGAGAAATAGACCGAGCTATTAGGCAAATAATCAACTCACGATGGACAAGATGGCGACAGGTCTTAAGTATAATATGTGGCCCGAAGACACCTCCGAGGATCAAGAGCAAAATTTATAAAACTATTGTAAGACTTGTCGTATTGTATGGATCAGAGTGTTGCAATTATTAAGGATATGCAACTGAGAAGAAGGATGAAAAACGACTGCATGCAGCTGAGATAAGAATGTTAAGGAGGATAAGAAGAGTCACAAGAATGGATAAGATTAGGAATGAGTACATAGGAGGAAGTTTCAAAATGGCACCTGTGGTATGAAAGATAATAAATTAAAAGACCGGAAAAACGATGCATGGATTGTGTAATATGCAGTTTTAGGAGTTGAATGATGAGTTAGCGTTTGACAGGGATACATGAAGAGGACTGACGTACTTGCGCCGACCACAAATAAATTGGGAAATGGCAGATAGAAGAGGTTGCGTTTCTAAGTATAAATTTATAAGTATCAGGAAATCAAAACATTAAGCAAATAGGAGTAATAGACTTTCAGTTTGATACGTGATGTACAATTCGTTTATCTTGTTAAATAAGTGAAGCTTTCGGTTTACTAGATTTTAAATTTTTAACTTACAACCTCTTCCTCAAATGGGAAAAAAAATATATGTATAAACATTTCATGTCACCGTGGTTTTGCAAATTATTATCCTTGTTTACTTCGTTTGGCGGTAAATTATTGTCTTTGTTTTCCTTACTTTTATATCCTATGTTTTATATTATTGATAGACAATTATTATGTATATTTTTCCAACTATAATAATAATTAATCAGTAGTCTTAAGGTCGGCTACACATTTGTGATGCTTTTGATGCTACTTCAAAGGCACTACTGGTAACTGCTTACTGATGTGTGGGTAGTATGTTTGTTTACCACTTAGCGGTATAGAAAATAACAATTTAGGGGACTTTGCCAATTTTAGGGTTGTAAGGAAAACTTTGTTTTATTTATTTACATTTTTATACATAGGGGTAGTGAGATTTTGCACTTTTGTACCTGCTCCCTCTCCCTATGGGCTACCTGCCATGTCCCGGCGCATCTAAATATACACGTGCGCGCCATCCACAGTGCGCGCCCGACGCTTGTTTGAGCAACATCTGTCGTAGTACTGTTTATATATACAAATATACGGAACATACAGCAACTTGCGGCTTCGTGCCGAAAACTGTACTATAACACACTCCAAATAATTGATATTTAAATGTAAAGTTATTACGGTTTTATTGTAGTAACAGTAGAGTAGTTTGTAGTAGTCAACATTGAATTTTTAAGTTATGTTTGCCAGTTTCGAAAAATGGTAAGTTGTTATCAAAATCATTTTTTATAGAAGCACTGCGTTTTATCAGTCAATCGGTAGAATTGAGTCGTTGGCGAAATCTTATTAACATAGTCACATTCAGCACCCATTTCGAGTAATCCTTACACACAAATGTTGCACACGTGTTGATTTAATTCAGGTCATGTTTCTTTAATAATTTAGCTTATGCGGTATTCTTGTAATGTTTTCAGTTCCACCAATGTATTACCGAATACGAGTTCCGTTTCAACACAGTTGCAAAACTCTAATTCATTAGCAGTTTTCCTGTAAACCATTTAATATATTATTACAATTATTACTTTTATCGTTACTAGTCGGTGAACAGATGTAATATTCGCGGTTACGTTTCCATCCACAGTAAGGGGAATATGACCCCTGTTATTGCGCCCGTATTGCTACAATTTGAATAAGAATTATGTTTATCTGTATAGTACAAAACACGTCTAAATCATAGAATACGTTTCGCGCATACAAATTCTTTTAAATAATCTATACATTTATTTGTTACGTTATATACTACATGAATATTTACTTCTCGGCGAGCTCTAATTCTTTTTTGCACGATTTTGAACTTATTTGAAATTTTTGTAGTTTTTGTACCGAGTATAATCATGAAAACTATGAATAATTATAACTTATTTTTACTTTACCTAATGCAAATAAAAGAGAATAAACGGCACTTCTTCAGTTTGTGTTTGTTTTATATGTTCTTCAAAAATTCGTTTAAAAAGATCGTGGAGAATTTTTATGCAAAATAATATATAATAAATTATTGGTTTTAGACATCGATGGATTCGGGCGTCCCTGGTCATTCCCCACATGCTGTTTCGGGACGATCACCTTGGGGAGGTCTTAATGTCTCATATGAGATGCAACAAGATCTAAATAAGCCTGGGTAAGTAGTCTAATTAAGTACCTATAACATACCATCTACAGTTAAGAATATGTTAAAACTTTCTTATACCTGTATTCATTTAGCTTCTGCGTACAGATATTTAAATGATTATAAGTCTGTGTGAGTTTTAAATTACTTATTTTTGTGTATCATTTTATATGTATTTATTATATATTTTTACAGCTGGTAGGTATCTGATGGCGGAGACCGTCTAGGCCAGCGGTCGGGAAACGGCGTAAATTACCCCAAATGGGGTAAAAGTTAAATTTTTGGGGGTTAAAAATTAAACTTTTGTAAGTAAAAAGTATATGTTTTTATTTTGCTCTTTGCCATGGGGTAATATCAACTACACAAAAATATTTTGGCGTAATGATTAAAAAAGTTCCCCGACCGCTGGTCTAGGTATATTCCACCGCAGGTCCTGTTTCTCCCGTCAAACAGTAGTATGCAAACATTACTGTGTTCCGGTTTGAAGGGCGTTGTAGTTAGTAAAATTATCCGAGTAAAGAGATTTAGCATCCGGTCTTAAGACGATGGGAGCAACGTGTTGCTGTGTAACACCATCCTAATTGGTGCCGCATTGTTATGGGCAGGCGTATCACTTACCATCAGGTGAACGTCCCGCTCGTCTCGTCGCTTCATTGAATAAAAATAGAAAGGTCTATTATCACCTTAGGCATCAGAGGAATATGTACATATGTGGTTCAAATACCTTTATTAATACAATAAGTATTACTTTACTAGTAGTGGCAGTAGTTTAGTATATTATAATTTACTGTTTTGTATACAATACTTCTATTGTATATTATTATATACATTATTATGTCGTAAAATTCTTATAAAATATTAACAGATTTTTTATACTTTGAGTTATCTGTAGGATATGAATACCTTTAATTATATTATTATTGAGACGAGAATTATTTTTTGGAATGTTTGTCTGCTTATTAACATGCAGATAATAAAATGCTGCAGCGCGACCAATGTTGAATCTTTTTTGTTGCATAAACATTTTGATCACTGCTATGAAAGCGTTTTGCGTGTGTGAATTGTTCGTGTTTGAAATTTGATTCCTAGATAACGTTTGTTTATATTTCAAAAAGAGTATCACTGCGAGAAGAGCTGGCGTCTATATTTTCGTTTAAATTGTCTACGGTAAAAAAATGCTCTGCGAGAAGTAAGCGAAAATTTAATTTCAGTCATATTTGCTTATGCTATCATACACTATTCAACATTATTTATTTATTTACGAGCACCATCCGACATTATTATGTAACATAACTCTGCATGTACATATTTTTTTTTCATCGTATAATAAATTGACACAATATGAGCGGTATACAAATTTAACAAACAAAAAGGATAATAAGATAATTAAAATACAAAAGATTACAAATTAAAATTAACATTATGTAAAATTTTAAAGAAAAAAAGATAAATGGAACCGATATAATAATTGGCAAAATTTAAACTAGCCGGTTAGCTATACAAATACTGTTAAACTTATCGACCAATTTGGCATGATTAACATTATCATAATCCTTCGAAAAATCTGTATGTATAGACGGCTTCAATTTACACATTATTATCTACAAAATCAATCACATCAGAAATATAACAAACTGAGAATAGTTTCAATAAACTTCTTCCACAAAAAACCATGTTGACAATTTGAAATATAATTTTTAACATAACACGATGATTAAGGGAACTTGAACTAAAGTTTCGAAAACTTTCGTCATCGTGCACATAATAGTGATTGGATAGACACTTGATCCAGTTTACCACTTTTAAATACCGCGACAATTCTTGTTTGCTTCCACTCTTTTAGAAAACATCCCTTTTTTCAATAAATGATGTTTTTTTTAACATTTGCGGTTTTATAAATTAATTTGTTATTTTTTTATATTATTTTATGTATTAGATTTATACTTTTATAGAAATATTTAATAGAAAAAGTTTATAGGTATTATGTAAGTGTATTATTGGGTGTACTTGTAATACCTAGTTTCTAGAACCGAAAGGGTCTAAGGAAAACGTTGCGATGTTGCTTGGCGCGTCCTTAAAACATGTATTTATATTCTTTTTGACTATATTTCTTAGATGAAAATTAAGATCACGTTGACTTTTGTAACAAATAACGTGCCTTCGGAAAACGTACAACGTTTTTATGGCGAAAGTGGTTATTTTTGGCTTGTCGTTCAATAATCTATAGACGTACTAAATACAATTGAATGATACCGCGAAGTGGGGAGCCAGCAAGGGAGGGGGTAACTTGTCATGTTGCCGTCTTAAAACGCTCATACAGTTGTGTAGCTTTGCCGGGAACGGTTGTTCACCAGGTGCGCCGCGTTCGTGTTTTGTGGTTCAAATATTTTTTTATTTAGAAAAATAAAACGAACTCGTTAATTCAAAATATTACTGACGAAACTGTACAATATAGTGCTAACGTTCGAGAAGTACCTGTAGTCCGTAGAAGGAAGTTTTCCGGACGACTCCTGCCCAAGCAATTAACAAAATGAAGCCGAAGTCACGAAAAAATGCTACTCCTAGAAAGATGAGTAATCTTAATAACATCAAAATGCGCCAACACTATTTACCAATAGCAACTAAAGCATTTGTGGATCAAGACGAGTTTTAATTTTTTGTCAATTCAGTAACCCTTTCAGTACGATCTGTCTCTATTCGTTCTATACATTCCTGCTATAGGAAGTGCTCCGTCAGAAATACGTTTATACCACTGTTGGTCTATCAAAACATGAGGCATAGAAATTTGAACATGCAATTTTATAAACTGTTAATAGATGTCGTTTTTTACGGATTTTCACATTGATATGATTGGCACTTGACCACGACCAAATCATCATCGTGTGGATACCGGATGTATCCAGCAATTTTTTTTTTTTTTTGGATATTGATATCCACTCGTTCTCCTGTGAAATAGAAGATAATCAGTGGCTTAGGGCTGGGAGT
>DWHU01000401.1:0-19698 GCA_018247975.1 Parides photinus | reverse complement strand
TTATCCGCCAACCCGCACTTGGCCAGCATGGTGGATTAAGACCAAATACTCTCTCATTATGAGAGAAGGCCGAGTCCGTGTAGTGGGAACATATAGAATACTGAAAAAAAACACAAAATTAAAATAGAAATTAGACAAACCTGAGGCGTGCCAGTGCTGTAGACAGCCGAAGGATCGCGAGCAGGTTCCTGGCCGAGGTGAATGTGACGTCGCGCGCATTTCTCGCCTCCCGCCTCAGATCAACGTATGAAGCTAGTGAAAAGAAAACACTAGTAAAAATATTGTAATCAGCAACGTAGCTTGGTTAAGTCATGTCAATGTATTGGCCAGGTCTCTGGGTGTATTAGTGTCCCGACGTGACTCACACACGAGGTAGTCTGCGAGGTGCCGCGGGACCACGGGCTGCTTGCGCTTCGTGAGCGCGACGTACCGGCGCACCAGACGCATGGGCAGCGCACGCGTCTTCGACGGCGGCTGAGCGGAATGTTGGTGCACGTACGCGATGTGCTTCGCCAGCTCCAAATCCTTATCCCTTCAATTTAATACAATTATATTACACAGTGATTTTTAATAAGTTCGACATTTGTTTAAGGATCTTTTTGTGGTAAAAACGCAGCTTCAAAAGATGCATCTATCCTTTCAGTCTGCCCGTTTGGAGATGAAGGTTACGTAGAATTTGTACCCCTCAGTGGTGATCCTCAGTGGCTGGGTCCGTATGGATCTACTATGGAACGAGCCAGACTTTTTGTTTTTATAAGTCCCTGATTTAATTCCAGGACCAGAAGTCGTGGAGTTTGATAGGTGGTACTGTTTTTTGAAGACATGTATTTAGCTTCAACTGCGCTCTGTAAGTTGACCGCCTTAACAGCATTGCTGTATTATTTATCCACTTGTTAAAAGAGCTAACGTATTCGTACTCAATTAATATAATTTCAACGTGTACGAGTATTAACCCAAAACATATGAAAAAATTCTTTATGACAATATTTAGAACCTCAATTAAAAAAAATTATATCATTTAACAACGGAGTCGTGGCATTTACCTGATGCCCAGAAAGATTTGTATATATGTGGCGATAAATAAGATTATATACACTATACTAAACTACTCCGAATTTCTTCGAAGACATACATTACGTTTAATTACACTAGTAATTTTACGAGCTATATTACACTATTATTTGCTATTCAAATAGTAGTTTTTAGACACATGTCTCAGTAAACCTAAGGTCTAAAGATAGGCGCTGCAATGGTACTTGCCTCGACGGTTTCGGGAAACAGAAAGTGGTACATACCTATTTGGTTTGTCCTGTATGAGCCAGAGCAGATCAAATCTGGAGAGCAGAGCGGCGGGCAGCTGTATGTTCTGCTCGATGGTCCGCTTTGGGTTGTAGCGTCCGTAAGCAGGGTTAGCGGCGGCTAGTATGGAGACGCGAGCGTTGAGACACGTCATTATACCCGCCTAAAACCAAAATTTTATTACTTCATGGATTCAAACAGAATCATGATGACGTGTGTAGACCAATCGCAGATTTAGTTTGAAAAGAACTCTTCCCACCACTACTCTCTTCACTTCACTCTTCTCACTAATACTATAACTTACAAGAAGTATTTTATAAAAAAGATCGGATACCTTTGCGATGCTGATGGTCTGTTGCTCCATGACCTCGTGTATGGCGGTTCGGTCATTCTCCGCCATCTTGTCAAACTCGTCGATGCAACAAACGCCTTGATCGGCCAGCACTAGCGCACCGCCCTCCAACATCATTTCTCCGGTAAAAGGATCCTTAAAATTTACAATTGATCAATATATTGTTGCATATGATGAAAGATTACCCATTTCTTTAAACAACAGATAATGATTTCTTAATGTGTAATATTTATTCTTTGTTATATTGTAATAATATTTAATAGATCATATTTTAAAATATTTATTGAAGTGATGAACTAATTTGAACATTATCAAAACAGTAATATGTCTGTCTATAAAAATATGGTGCTGTTATGATAATATACACGAAAGCATGTGATCTAAGCTAATGAGTTGAAGATTCAAATGGCTTATAAAAATAATGGTACCATTAGACCATCAATCCATTCCACAGAAGCTATACCTTCAAAACAGCAGCTGTGAGTCCTACACCAGAAGAACCTCGACCAGTTGTATACTGACTGCGCGGCGCCAAACGATTGATGTAATTCAAAAGTTGAGATTTTGCTACTCCTGGGTCACCCATCAAACAGATGTTAATGTTGCCACGAATCTTCATACCGTTCGGTCGCCTAGAAATAAAACATTTTTTTTTTAATAAATGTGGTCTGCGCTGTGGCCTATTGCTTTTTTTTGTAACACGATCCCTGGTTCAAATCTAGAAACACATATTGTAGGGTTTGTTTGATAGTAACAATCTACGAACCTACTAGCCTGGTACTAGAAAATACATAGCAAGTATATTTCTAAAATTTTAAATGTTTACTTTGTACACCATGGTTTCTAATTCAAATTAAATATAATGGGACTTAACGAAACCGTAATATACTTTTACAAACTGAGATATTATCTATTATACATACTTATCAACACCACCAACAAGCAACAACAACAAGGCTTTCTTAACATCTTCATGTCCATATATTTCTGGAGCAAGGCTCTGGGCCATTCTTGAATATAAGTCTTCATCTGCTAATTCAGCGAGCTCCTCTTCAGTTAACGCTTCAGCCATTTCACTTTCATCACTTTGATTTAGACAAGTTACAATCTGTCAATGTACAGTGCGAGTTAGTCATACATTGTAAGACTACATGACGTTATCGGCATGCATATAATTTACCATCAGGCTATTTATTGACATGACCTCGAAAACATCAAGGACATCATCATTAGATAGTCTTTTTGACAAATTTTATCCACTGAGATCATTAATTTGGAGATTGATAGATATTTATGGATACTTACATGTGCCTCAAGATATGTATCGGATAGAAGGCCTTGTACCATCTGCTTGAAGCCAGAATTGAGCAGTGGCAGAAAAATCCCACTAACGGCCACGTGGTCTCCAGGTTGCGCACGACGAGTCGTATCACCGCGGCAGTACACTGACAATTGTCTAGGTATGTGCCCCACAGGCACCTGGTCTGACTGTACATATACATTAAATCACTTTTAATCTGTGGCACAAAAAAGGGTATTTAATTTAAGGTAAATAAATTTAGTTAAATATATATGTCAATGATCACCACTTTTTTTTAATTAAACAATTTTCCTGTTCAGGCTTTCTATCATCATCGGAATATCTAAAGCTTCTTTCGATTTCTATTTATTGTCAGGAAGCACCTACTTTACTCATTTTCTTTGTATAGGCATTCAGTTTAATTTCTATTTAAGAATAGTTACATAGTAAACAAAAATATATGTCATCACAATGAAGTATTCTAGAATGTGAATTCTTAATATGTGAACAAAAAACGAACATGTTCCTGGATTTTTAATTCTTGGAACTTCTGAAATCTGGATCCCCTTGTCTGTAAATAAAGCTGGCCAGAAGTCTTGTTTAAGCGGCACTCGTCAGCAGAACAGGCAGGCGGTGGTGTGAACTGCAGTGACCTTACTGGTTGGTAGGTCTCCGCACCACAAGCGCTACACGAATATGTCGCTACCACCAACAGTGGTTTGACATCTGTGCATCTTGTCACTATACCTACATACATTTTAAAGAAATTGAATAGATATTGTAAAGATAATTAATAAAGTGCAACTAATAAACTATTTCACCATTTAAATAATACAAAAATTATAGTGACAACTCGTAGATAAAAATCTACAAAGAAAACAGTAAAAATTAATTATTTCTATACCTCTTACAGTTACAAGCTTTCCAATATGTTCAGCTTTCACTTCTCTAATTGGAACTGACTTAGCATTCAACACATCTTTGAAGTACACCTCACTGTAAAAAAGTTTTAACATACACATATAGCTAAACAATCCCTCTATGTTTCACATCTATTAAATGGCACACTTACAATCTCCTGATTAATTCTGGTGGGTATCTATTTCTAGGATCTCTCATTTCCCCAGGGATCCTGTGGTTCCTTGCTTCCAACATGATTCTGTGCTCTATGTACACATCCAATGAATCTTTAGCAACCACCTTATTAAAAAAACATTGTGTTTATACAGATATATTAGAAATAAATACAAAATCAACCTCCCATATTACTTTTAATTGCTAATTATATAACTCAATAATCTTAAGAATGATTAACATGTTTTTTCCACCACACAAAATGCAATGTGTTTTGAATTACTATTATTTGAATTAGAAAACTTGTAAAAGATCACTTGTTCGAGAATACAAAAGAGTTACCTCTTTCTGTTTGTAATCAGGTAGCATTTCATACACAACATCAGATACCATATTTGTATACCGTCGTGTATTTTGTTTAACAGCATTAGCAAGATCATCATTTGCCTCATACAAGTCATCTAAATCCACAACAAATGCAGTCTGTAAAGATTAAATCCAGTTATAATCGTTTGTTAAAAATAGCAAATAAGTATTGAATAAAAACTACATTTATATATCTTATGGTACACATATATATATACACACAAATTTATGTAAAAAATTACATTACCTGCTCTCTATGTGCAACTTTTGTAAGTTGTTCTGCATATTTAAAAAATTTTTGTCCTTCATCATTAGTTTGACAAAAATCCACAAAAAAATTCTTTATCGCCTCTGTAAAAATAAAACTTTTATAAAAACGCACATCCCGTAATACATATGAGAAGCAACATTAATAAAAGGTTACCTCTATCAGCTGCATAATCCCGCATCGCCATTATATTAAACAAAATGTGCAGTGAAGATGTAAAGATTAGATTTTGATTTAAAAATCTACAACTGTTTATTATTTCACCAGAACACTTTGACAATACTTTTGGCGCGAAACCGGTCAATAGTCAAACTAAGACTTACAGTTTCGGATATGAATTTTTTAATTTTATCATTTAAATAAATTTTCCTTTTACATTATATTACTATTACACAAAATTTTAGATAGATTTTCCAATTATATTTTGTACATTACATTTTATGTTAGTAATTAGTAGTTAGAAAGAGACACATGCTTAATTTCTAAAATATAAACTAAATTTAGTTAATGACTTTTTATAAAAAAGACACAATTGATCCAAGTTTAGTATTTTTCGTGAAGAGAATTTAACTTTTGTTTTTAAAGAGTATTTTTAATACAAATTTTTAGTGCTCTCAAACGTCAATTTTATTTCGCGCCAAAAGTAATTGTCATTTTAATTGTTTATATTCTGCATACATTGCTCTAGTATTTTTTATTTACATACTAACTCTTTTCGATTTTATTTAATTAAAGAATGGGTGATTCTGTCGGTTAGTATAAAATGTATATATCATTTATACATATTTAGCAACATTTGCTAATTGAATTTGTTATTATTTATATTTACAGCCTCTTCAAGAGCTAAGAGACAGAAAGTTGACAAACATGGTAGATTTTCAGCATTAGAAAAGCTAAAACAGCTGAAAGGAAAAGGGTCCAAACATAAATACGATGTAGACGAAATGGAAAATGTATATGACACTGTAGACGAGAAAGAATATCATGATCGCGTATTACAACGGCAGGAAGACGATTGGATAGAGGATGACGGTAGATATTTAATGTTTAGTTATATTTTATATAAGAATACGTAATAAACATGTAATTTTTTTTATTATTTAACTCTTAAAAATTTATAAATCATTATTATATCTATTTCGCCAATATATGTAACTAACAAAGTAGAGTACAAAACAATTTTTCAAGTTTTAAATGTGTTTTTCAGGTGGTACAGGGTATGTAGAAGATGGCCGGGAAATATTTGATGATGATGAAATTGAGGATACCTATGTGGCTACTAATAGTAAAGAATCTGGACGTGGTACAAAGAGGAAAGCTAAACTAGCACCTCAACCCAGTAGTAAAGGCAATATAAGACATTTATTAGGTGCAATGCCTGTGAAAAAAAAAGAGGTATGTAAAACTATTCATCTTTTTTAAATTATAATTAATACATTTTATTAAAAGAAAATAGGTGTATTATTGTAAAGTTATGTAAACTAAATTCAATAGTGTGTTAAAATGTAGTTGATGTACATTTTACAATATATTTCAGGATGCAAAAATATCTGATGACAACATACTTTCAGACATCATGTCTGATCTTGATAATGGTTCAGCATCAGTTGTTATTAAACCAAAAACAGTTGCTCCAAGCAAAGTAAATATAGAATCCAGCAAGAAAGAAGCTCAGAATTATTTTAAAAACTTTTCAACAAATGTTAAGAAAGTGACAACTGATAAACTTGATGATATTAAAGCAGTCAAAACAAATAATGATGTAAGTTGCAATTTGTTATTTTACTGCATTTCCTAGTGTTGCAACTGTGAACCCTTAAAACCTCTTAATGTTTATTCTTATATCACATTCTATTGTTTAGCATTAATAGACAATGCACACATTTTTTTCAATGTTACAGTCATCTTTAAGTTATAATGTAAAAAATATTTAAATGTTTTTCCCAATTCTTTTCCATTACAGAATAAATTAGCGGTAAAAGAAGTTTCCAATGGCAAAGTAGAACCAAAAATAAAGAAACAAGAATGGAAAATTGATAAAGAAATAAAAAGAGAACTTGAGGATTCTGCTATACAAAACATTGAAGAGTTTCAAACACAAGACATTAATTTTGATGATGAATTTTCTAATCCTCCTTCTTCACCACCTCCTCCTCCAGAAGTAAAAACAGAAATTTCCAACACTGCTGAAACTATCACAGATGTTGTTGATGAGTTCTTAAATGAAGACTTTGAAATATTCCCTGTAACAAAGAAAGAATCCCCTAAAGAGCAAAAACAATTATCTACAATGTGGATGGAGCAAACTAATGAAAATCAAATTATTCCATCTGTACAAACAGATGGACAGATACCTTTCCAAACTAATAATGATGGAGAAAAAATATTCAAGTTCTATTGGTTGGATGCCTGGGAAGATCGATTTGTGAAGCCCGGCGTTGTTTATTTGTTTGGAAAGACATATGTTAATCCTTTAAATAAATCAGCTGGTTGTGTATCATGCTGTTTGGTTATCAAAAATGTGGAGCGCCAAATATTTCTTTTGCCAAGAGAGTATGTAAGTAACACATAACTGAAATATGTATTAGATATTCCATAATTAATAATATTAATTAGAAAATAAGATTATTGAAACATATTTTTGACAACTACTTTTGCTAGCTAGTAGAATAGAACATATTTAATAGAAACAATGTTGCTTAATTGAACTAAACACATTTTTAACTAGTCAATCAATTGTAATATGAAATCACATTGAGGCTAGATCATAATTTATGTTCTTTATTATTATAGACAGAACTATTGTTATTAATATGATGTATATAATAATATGAAAAGTATGCAGTTAATCCGCTCATTTTAAATAAATGCTAAATTTTCATACTTTTTATAAATAACTAATATCATAAAGATTTGTTAGATTGTAAATAATCTTTTCCTTCTGAGGTTTCTGGCATATATTTTTTTATTTCTACACAGTGATTAATTAATTTAGGTTTAACTAGTATTTTTAATTAAAAGTCGTTATTTATTAGAATTTCTTAAATTTTTTTATAGAAAATGGATCCGGTCACATTAGAGGAAACAG
The DNA here is from genome assembly GCA_018247975.1 of Parides photinus. NCBI lineage: Eukaryota > Metazoa > Arthropoda > Insecta > Lepidoptera > Papilionidae > Parides > Parides photinus. Next base: position 11,951 of record DWHU01000401.1, on the reverse strand, counting down.
ATGAAGAAGTGTCGATGATGGACATGTACAATGAGTTCAATGAAACAATTTCAAGTGATCTTGGTCTCACAGAATTTAAGTCAAGGAAAGTTACAAAGAATTACTGTTTTAATCTACCTAATATACCAGCACAGTGTGACTATTTAGAAGTAAAATATTCAGTAAGTAGAAATTATTTAAGTACCCGTCCAACAGAATAAGCCTTTAAAAATATTACAAGAAATCATTTATTTATTGACTGCCTTTGTTGTGCAATAGTAAACCAATTACATACAGACAGATCATACAGAGATACTTTGATCTATGCCACTTATTATTTATACTTATTTCCAAGTTTATTACAACTAGCATCACATTGTAAATCTGCTGGTATAACAACATTGTTTTGCTCCAGTTGAAAACATACGAAAGCAATATTATTTTTGGTTAACTCACTTCACCTTTCCATAAGACCATTGATAAAATAAAATATTTTGTCAAACAAAAAATGTAAGTGTAGAGGCAAACATGAACTTCACTGTTACTGTATTTTTTACGTGATAAAAATATGTATGTATTTTGATAAAAATATTAAGAAAAATGAAACCAAAAAAAAAAATTGCTATTTGAAATTCTTCTTAGCTTTGATTGCCTATGAAGGGTCTAATTAATGTGTCATCCATTTAATTTTGAGTTGGAAATTATTTTCAAAAAGTGTATGTTAATCTATACTTATTTAGATTTTCCGTTCAGGCGTCATTTCCTCCCCCTAATACAAGTAAAACTGGTCTGACATATTCCCACATATTTGGTGCTAATACATCATCATTGGAAACATTTTTACTGGAGAGAAAAATCAAAGGTCCTTGCTGGCTGGAAGTTAAGAATGTGGAGAATGTTGTTGCCAAAGTATCCTGGTGTAAACTGGAAGGTGCTTGTGATAAAATAGAGAACATCAATGTCATAAGAGATGACATAGATTTAGAACCACCACCAATTGTTGTGGCAACGGTAAGTGAATGAGCTTCATATCTTCTCTCTTCTTATGAATCTCTGTGTGTATTGCATATTTTTTATTATTTATTAAGTATTGTTAATATTTTATATAAGGTATAGACGAAAAAGTTGCACTAAGAGGCAATAAATAGAAGAGCAGACTACTGCGAGTTGATGATAATAATAATTTACAACATACTTTTTAATAATTATAAATTTATTTCTTGTAAATGTTTAAATAATGTTATTCAGTGTTAAACAAACAATATTACGTTTTTGTTTATATTAGGTATGTTAACTTTTTGAAATTTTTCAGATACATACAAGAACTGCTATGGATCAGAAGACTAACAAGACAAAAATATTGATGCTCAGTTGCTTAGTGCATAACCGGTTTCCTCTTCATAAACCACCACCCAATCCTCCATTTCATCACCATTTCTGTGGTAAGAATCTTTGTTAGAGCTTATTCAAAACTCCAATAATGTTGTAGAGGTGCATCACTTATTAAAAAGTAAATTTCACTTAAACAACAGAATCATTTTGTCTTCATTGCAGTTGTAACAAAATGCAACGAACTATGGCCATTAGACCTAAAGCAATGCTTACCGCAGTACAACGCTACAAAGCTTACAAAATGCGACACCGAAAGGGAACTGCTTAATTATTTCATGGTGCAATTTTGGAAGCTAGATCCGGATTTAGTGGTAGGTCACGACATGCAAGGATTTCAACAAGATTTACTCATGGGTAATATACTCGATTTACGTATACCCAATTGGTCCCGGCTGGGGCGACTGAAACGATCGATTGCTCCACAGAAGAAATTCGCAACGAAGGACGCCTTCCTCGGCAGGCTAGTCTGCGATATAAAACTTTCAGCTATGGAACTCATTCGTTCGAGAAGTTATGATCTGGATACGCTGTGTGTGAGCGTCCTCAAAATGAAGGATGGTGGTCGAAGTGATGTTGCACTCGAGGATATACCTCGTTATTACGAAAAGAGTAATGACCTGTTTGACCTAGTGAGATTGAACATGCAGGATGCTTCATATGTCCTCAAAATTATGTGCGAGCTTAATGTAATACCTCTAGCATTGCAAATCACACAGATAGCAGGCAATGTAATGTCGCGTACCCTAATGGGTGGTAGATCTGAAAGGAATGAATTCTTGCTGCTTCATGCTTTCAATGAAAAAGGATTTGTTGTACCAGATAAAGTGTATGGCAAGAAAGCAGCAGCAACCGATGAAGATGATGATGCAAATGTTACTAAAAAACAAGGGAAGAAAAAAGCTGCTTACTCTGGTGGTCTCGTCCTCGAACCTAAAAAAGGATTCTATGACAAGCTCGTTCTCTTAATGGACTTCAACTCTTTATATCCAAGTATAATCCAAGAGTATAACATTTGTTTCACAACCATTAAAAGAAAAAATTTAACTTCTACAGACGATGATTTGAACAATTTAGTCTTACCCAATCCGAATACTGAATTCGGAGTTCTGCCGACACAGATTAGAAAGCTTGTGGAAAGTAGACGCGAAGTTAAAAAGTTAATGAAATCGCCTGACCTGTCACCAGAACAATATATTCAATATAACATTAGGCAAACTGCACTGAAGTTGACCGCCAACTCCATGTATGGATGTCTTGGTTTTGCACATTCAAGGTTCTATGCGAAACCGCTGGCGGCATTGGTCACCATGAAAGGAAGAGAAATTCTTATGGATACGAAAGAAATTGTACAAAAACAAAATTACGAGGTGGTTTATGGTGACACAGACAGTCTAATGATTAACACCAATTGTTTAGACTATGATTACGTATTCAAAATCGGAAATAATCTTAAAAGAGAAATCAATAAGAAGTATAAACAAATTGAACTTGATATCGATGGTGTCTTCAAATATTTACTGCTGCTTAAAAAGAAAAAATATGCAGCTGTTGTGATTAGTAGAAACAAACTTGGCGATTACGTTTACACGCAAGAGCACAAAGGTTTAGATATCGTACGCCGTGACTGGTCGCAGCTAGCGGCCGAAGCGGGAAAATTTATATTAAGTCAAATATTATCAGAACAGTCGGCCGACGATCGATTAGAGAATATACAGATGCATCTAAATAAACTAAAGGAAGATTTGATCAACAACAAGATGCCACTGTCGCTGTTGACTATAACGAAACAACTTACTAAGAATCCTAACGAATATCCAGATAAAAACACACAACCGCATGTACAAGTCGCTTTGAGGCTTAACAAGAAAAATAGCAGACGATGTAAGAAAGGCGATATCGTACCGTACGTAATTTGCGAAGACGGTACAGCGAACTCGGCGACCCAAAGAGCCTACCACATAGAAGAATTAAAGAACTCTGAACATCTTAAAATCGATTACAAGTACTATTTAGCCCATCAGCTACATCCTGTTATATCCCGGATTTGCGAACCCATCGAAGGTATGGATCCGGCACGTGTGGCGGATTGCCTCGGCTTAGACCCGTCCGGCTACCGACAGAGTGTTAAGAAAGACAATAACACTGAAACCTACGAAGTTGAAAGCGAACGGGAGAAATACAGGCACTGTAAGGAGTTCACATTTACATGTATAAACGAAAACTGCAAAATGGTAAATAAAATACGCGAAACCTGCGATAAATCAGACGGCGTGACGTTTTTAGAAAAATGTCAGAACGACAAATGCAATATTAAACCAGTCGATTACTTGACATATATTCACAATCAACTAACAATGCAAATCCGTCAGTACCACTCGCAATATTACGCCGGATGGTTGTCGTGCGAGGACCCCGCGTGCGGCTACAGGACTGCGAGGTTGCCGCAGATGTTTGCAGCCAGTTATCCACTCTGCAGGCAATGTGAAAAAGGAGTAATGTTTAGAGAATATACTGAAAAAGACCTGTACCTGCAGATAAATTTCTTTTTGTACCTATTTGATATTAGTAAACATTCTATTGCTAGTAAGTATGAACTTTTGTTACGAATTATTTCATTTAAATTGTATTTAATTTGAAAGTTGATTGACTGACGGTGGATAAACTTGGTAAAGGTAAAAGACCTTTCCTTACCCGTTTCTAGCAGAAAACTTTAATTAATTGAAACAACGATGATGATTAATCTAATATAATAACAGTTAAATTAGGTACTATTATTTGCAATTTTTCAAATTAATTATAACAACACTCTTTTTTACAGAGATAAAAACAACCTCTCATATTACTTCAGCATACCAATTATTGAAAGAAGTTGTAGAAGACTATTTATCCCATTCTGCATATTCTATAATAAATTTATCAAAGTTATTCCGTTTCTTTAATGTGGATAACAAAGGCAGTGATGGTACAAACTCCCAGCCAATTGATATAGATTTGTTACCTGAAAATGAACATATTGATGCTTTAATGGAGATGGGAGTTTATTAGATTAAATACTTTTAATAAAATATTTAATTTTGTATACAAATCATGTTCATTGTAACTAGTTACTGTAAATAATAAATTTATTTTTACTTATTTATTTTTATTTAGTCATAATAAAATATCTGTCCTTTATCGTCTCAAGGCAATACGCATGTTGTGGTGGCAGTATAAACACTAATAAACAACGTCATCAAGGGAAATATGGTATTGTATGCACTTTTTCAATTATTATATAAAATAATTCTGCAACTTTTTAAAGAAAGCGAGCAGGTCTTAGTAACATCAGAGGGCAAATTTATTTAGTAGTAAGTTAGTTAACTGGCCTTTAACTCTTTAAACTAGCTAACTAATGTTAGCATAATAGTTGAGACTATTGTTTAGTTTTAATTACATACATTAGCACCCGTCAAATCGCCCAATGTTGAGGATCAATGAGTGCACCGACCGCCTTCAGCTATTAAGTCGATTTGTGAAAGGGACATTCTATGCAATGAATTTAGACCGCCTGCACTTTTGGAGTAATTACGTACTACAAGATAAGCCTTTCCCAATTAGAGAATGCAACTAATATTTCTTTATAAGTAAACCTTATATCTGTCTATGAATATAAAATAAAAAAAAATTGTTATTTTAAAGTGTTAACAAATTTTAAAACATAACAAAATTAGAGAGGCCATGATTAGTAATAACCGTTTCGCTAAATTATTTGTGGCATATTTTATCTATAAGTTTATCCATAGACAAAACCTATCTCTGTAATAATGGTGTTCATTACGTCTCAACCGAATAGATAATTTTAGCCAAAAGGATTCGTATATCGTTCCTGAGTGATCATAAATGTTTTTGCGATTTCTGTAATAACATTAATCTTAACGCAAACTTTTTACATAGTTGCCGATTATACCAATTTAATAAGGATACTGCGCTTATCGACAGGTTAGTGTTTGTTTTTTTTTTTTACTTCAGTTACAATTTATTCCGGGTTTGAATTAATTCATTGACATTGTACACGAACAAATAATTAGCACTATATTTAAAAGCGTATGTCACAATTTTTTTGTGCAAGCTGGTAGTTTGGTAAGTATTCCATGTATTTTTTTTTCTGTTACTCAGAATTAAATAATTTAAGCTCTGACATCTGAATAAGACTATAAATGTACATATATTTCTGAAAAATATTAAACCTGAAATGCAACGAGTGTTCGAGATTTTACTATTTTTATTAGGAATGATATATAAAATGTTATTAAATTAAGTTCAAACATTTTTGATAATTAACTTAACATAGAATTTCTATCATAAAATATGTACAAAATATACTCTAGAAAAGAATACTTGAAGTACAAAATTTATAAATTATGTGTCTATTTATATTATGTACACAAAAAAATATCATTGATACATTTAACTCGTAAAACATACACATAGGAATTTAAATGTCTATAAAGAGATAAAATGTTTTTGGCTCTACAGACACATAGATTTCTTCACTTGTATTTTAATGGCTCAATGAATTAGTTTTTCATTGTTAATTTTGATGTGTATTTATTACATTTTTTTAAAAAAAATATTTGTAGTACCATAATTTCTCATTACATTCTTTGTTAACTTATATAGTTAATTAGGCTGTTTATGTAAAGACATTTGCATTTGGTTGCAAGATTCAAGCCATTACTGCTTAAATTTAAGCCTATTATTTTACATAAAGACATAAAAACTGATTTTTTGAATATAACTACAACTAACATGAGAAAATCCAATGGACAATAATTATTGACTCTGAATTAATAAATTATGACTTTTAGTACTATCAATTTATATATCTTACTTGTAGTTTTTTTTTTTGTAAACACTAAATTTATTAAATGAGTAGTTGGTTTTATTATAGTAATTACTATTGCATTATTGCAATAAAAGTAACGCATTAAACATTGTCAAAAATTGTGTTAGTTAATTAATCTTATTATTAGTGATGTAAGGTTCGTGTCAATATCTAATGCCATGAGTTGGTTTAACATAAACATAAATTTATCTACAACACAGCTGAGGAAACAATTCAATGTAAGTATCTTGATTGTTCAAAGATTGTAAGTATCAATTTAAATGAATTATAGCAAATAAAATTTTGTGAGGATTTAGATAGTCATGAAAATGATCTGTTTTTCAGAGCTGAATAGCAAGAAAAAAAAAGAAGAAACATTATATTTTTATTTAGTGACAATAAGTTTATGACCATATAAAGGCCATAAACTATCAAGTGTAGTGCCTCAAGATGGAGCTCCCCGACTGCCCTCCTGGTGCAGAAGGCTATGAAGATTCAGTCACCGAAGTACCCAAAAAGCCAGATTTGGATGACACTACTTGCACTAAGGTAAATATTGTTAATTTTAATAAGCATAATTATTTGTGTTAATTAGATATAGAGTTGGTATTCTTGGAATAAATTATTAATGTACTCTGAGCGAAGTTTTATGAATTTCTATATTATATCATTTGCGAAAATGATCTATCCACTTATTAACATTGTTTATAAGAAAATTCAATCTTCTTGTTACATTATAACATCGCACTGTACCTGCTGTCTACTGCACACACCTGTCTTTTACTGTTGCATTTTTTTGTAACATATATAAAAAAATTTATACTCTACTGCTTAGAGATATCCTTAAAAAAAAATTTAAAGTTGTGATAATGAATCAAAAAAGAATAAAATAAAAAGTACAAAAATAAGTTAAAAAATCTAATAAATCTTTTCAGTAAACCCTTTATTGATATTTTGACGACATTAAATTTAATTGAATTAGCAGAATATACTGTGTGTTCTGTGAGTTCTTGATATAAAAAAAAAGAGATGTTATTGATTATTCAAAACACAATTTTATATGAGGTGTAAAATCAGATTATAGTAAATTTTATAAATTGTTTATTTGACATTTCCCTTATCATTGTAGATAATTCATCCACAGAACTATCAGAAGCAAAAAAATTGTAGAGAGATATATCTGCATATTTCAAGTTATAGATAGGTTGTATTACTAGTCTGTAATATAAAGTTATAGGGCCTTTGATGCTAACTGTCAAACAGCTAAATCGGAATTGCTGAGTTCAGAAGGAGCTTGCTGAACATCAAAAAAATATGTTAAACATGATGAGATAAATGCAAATATACCAACAATTTCTCTGTAACAATAAAATATAGAAGAAGATTTTTATAGGTATCTAGCAAAACAAGATAACTAAATGGACTGTGATGACAATTATTATACAATAAACTGAACTGAACTTTACAATGTTATTCAACCTTGGTACCGAAAAAAAACAACAATCTATATTAAAACGGCAATAAATGCTTTTGTGACTTCACTAAATTTTTTCATACTCCATTTCATAGGTACATTGTCATGTGTATTTTGCGTATCTGATATTCTACTTTGTTTACATTTGGTAATTGCTTATTTGATCTAATAGTGTGATAGGGAAAATATTATACGCTCCAAATTGCGGATTTAACGTACACAATTTCATACAGGTTTTTAGACTATAGAGAAGAAACTTTAAAAATTAAGGACAACACAGGAAATTGAACGTAGTCAACAGTGGCGTGTATAACACATTTACATACTATTTATAATAAGTTTTGCACTTTGTCTCAAGACATTTAAGTTGTCAAAAGAATTAATAAGAAAGGATAATAACTGATTTTTTAACGCGTCTTTACTTTCCTTTCATATTTTCTTCCGAAAAGTATTTATTATATACAGCCTTAGCCAACATATTAGACACCCTACAACTTAACGAGTCGTAACTGTATGGGTTGAGAAATAAAAGTGATATTGTTCTTAACAAATAAAAAGGAAATATTTAGTTGGTACAGTTTTGCCTTAATGACCACAGAAATTAATTTGGGGGGAAAGGAGGGGAAATGTACACAAGACTAACGTCGTACTTCGTCTTCTTTCGACGTCGTATTATTTTCAACTTTTTTTTTTATCGCTGTTAATTGTATTGTTAAACATATAAGTAATTTTTACAATAAGTTTTAGGGTTGTGTTTTTTTCCAAGTGCCTAATACATTTAAGGCTGTATACATTCCAAAAGAGGATTTTAGTGTTTCATGTTAACAAGAAACTGTTGCGGTAAGCTGTGTATTATTAGAAGTAAGACATTTTATTTAAAACGTATTTACGATGCGCTCAAACGATCTCAAACATTTGTGACTTTTTGTCCTTTTCTCTTATTTATCATAGTATAAATAACTGCCCATTTAATGTTTCCACTGCTGGGACTCGGGCGTGGGGATCGAACCCACGCCTGTTCGTCACGAATAGCGTATTCGACCGCCTTACAAACTGAGCTATCGCAGTTTCTTAATTTTTATTGTATTTTTTTAATATTGTTCATTATTAATATGTAAACCAAAAACATAATTATCCTATAATCTTTAATACTGAACTGGTAATCAAGGAATGAATGTTCTTGGTTGGAGAGGAAGAAGAAGACCGAAGAAACGACGTGTAAGAGATTTAATGCAGTGTAAGGGTGTGAATGATCAGTTATTATCCGAGTGTATGGAGAAGTTAATGAGAATGAATGTGGAGTGTATGGGGAAAACCAAAATATTGCGCTGGTACCAAATAATTTGGGAAATGGACAAGACAATGATGATGATCAATCTTTAATACCGAAAGTGGTAATCACAATAAAAAGTATGGTAATAGAAAAATAATAGGTATTTAATGTTTAGAAATTCAGTCTACAAAAATTTTTCGCGGTATTTTTACCAAATTTACGAAATATTGTACATTACTTTGATTATTAGCAATAGCTATTCGTTTTGGTGACGTACGGGATAGTGTTAAGGTTTATATAAGAAACAAATGTTGCCTTCAATGTTATTTCGATAATTTTACGTGAAAGACGTTGAGGTGACATTTTTGTGGTAATTTACTTGCTCACGATGTCTCACAAGATAAAGCGGTAAGTAATGAATTTAAAACAAAAACGCCCAATTTTTGAGATAAGTGTAATGAAATAAAGGTATGGAATACATTTCGTCTGTTTTATTTGCTTTAATATATCCCTTGATCACAATTATAAAAAACGTCGGAACGCGAACTTTGGACTGCGACCATAATTTTGTAAGCAGTTTTTATATATGAATGTAATAATGTTGTATAAGTTATGTAAATATTTTTGCAGGCCGAACTAGAATTTCAAGAACATTTGAACAGTTTGAAGGTGAAACTCGAAGATGGCAGTCTTCGGTGCATGGTGGAAAGGCGTGGCCGTGATGTTTCATCCAACTGGATCTACCTGTGCTATCCCTGCGCCGCCGTCTGCAGCGGCGAGAGCATTCTGCAGGTAAACTGCGCAAAATAGCAAGTTTCCACTAATTTTTGTTACCATTTCTCCTGTACTGTGTTTTTTTGGATTTAAACCAAATTACCCGTCCCAAGGTTATCAGCCCAGGACTTATCTATTTTTCATTTATAAATAAATTATCAATTTATTGTGCAAAACCATAAACATGCCATTACATGAACTATTCATTAAGAACTCTAGACGAATAAAATGTTAATTGCAATTGAAACTATTTGATACATAATAAGGCTTCATTGATATATTTCGATGTTTACTAATAAAAACGAAATAGTTGGAATAGATTTTTCATTGTATCCATACCATCGCCTTACAAATTTATTTTACAGCGGTCTTTTTAAAATAGTCACCGAGGAAATAACAACGTGTAGTAGATATAAATAATAGTGCAAATATTTGCAGAGTCACATATCGGGAAAGAAGCACAAAACAAAATTGTCGTTCAAAAAAGTTTGGCCCTTGAGCATCTTTGAAACGCATCCGTATATACTGAAAGAAAATGGTGCCAATAAATCTGGAGGTTTGGTATTTTTCTCTATATCCTTTAAACACTTTAACGTATTTAGTGCATCCAGGAAACATTTTCAAATTGTCTCCATTTGAACTATAATACGTACGACCACGAGTCTGTATGTGTGGCTATCATTGTAAATCTTATAAATTTTACTTTATTATTTAAACATTTGAATATTTTACAATTGTTTTAATGGTTTAAATGCGTATGTTTTAGCAACAGAGAAGATCAATCAAAAGATGGCGGAGGAGGTGATTTTTCATAACAACCCGTCCGATTTCGATCAGAAGTACGACAAATACCGGAATGTTGTGTGCCACATACAGGACACATTGGACAATGTCAAGTAAATCAGTTTACATCTACTTATAATAACATTATTTGCTTGTTTTCAACGATGAAACAGTTGATTGAAAGCTATGTTTTTTTAACCACAAATGAATTAATTCAGTGTAATTAATGTATTTTTGACTTGTGGTCAAAATTTACATGTTCAAAAAGTTAACCTTTTCTTACATCAATTTAATATAGAGGCGATTGTCTTAAAACTTTTCTTCGTAATAATGTAAAGCTCTCTAACGTTCACTTAACACAATGAGAAATACGATTTAGTGTTGTTACTTTATTATAGATCGTAAATACGTATTTGATCATGGAATATCTTGTTCACAGAGCGCCGCTTTTGGGAATAGAATACCTGATCGAGCACCCGCCGGAAGTAGAACACTACGAGCCCTCTTACCTGTGCACTTTGTGCTCCAAGCAGGGTTTTCCGCGCACCATCGTTAACCACTTGACGTGTTTCTGGCATCGCTGCAACTACCTTGTAAACTATACTTTCGAATCATTCTTAGATTATATCATATTTAAAAACAAAATGTAAAATTATACTCATGCGATATAACTAAACTAAAGGTAGACATATTCATTTGTATAAAGCAGAGACAAATTTATTAAGTCGAGGTGGACACTGGGTCCGCCAGTGTACTAACAGATAATATAGAAACCAGTGCTTTCCTATCAGTTTAGTTGGTTCCTGTAAATAAGAAGGCTTCATTAAGATTCTAAGCTAATACATTCTAAGTAGATAGTTTCAAAAGTTGGAGATGGATATAAGGACAGTATTAATAGCCTTTTGGTTTTCTAGGCTCGTCATTTCCAAAAGGCCGACATGAAGCTCATACCACACCGACGGCAGACGAAGTTCCGCAAAGGTGTGCAGACCACTGTCAACCGTCTCGCGCAGCGCATCGACGACAAGTACGGCAGACTCAAGCCCGCCAACATCGAGAAAGAAGAATTTGAAAAGGACAAGTCAGTATATCTATTAATTTACAGATAAGCCGTACTCGCTTCTTAACGCGCATTATATGTATTATTTTTATCATCATCTGACCATAGATTCGCGGTCCCTACATTCACTCCCGTGTATGGTAGATCCATGATTTTCACTTTTCATTCTTATAATCTGCAGATCAATGAATAGTTTTGATTTAGTAGAAAAAAAATCATAGTTTATGCTAAAATTCTACCTTATAACCATAAATACATAATTAAGGACTAGTGTCCGACGCCGTCTGCGCAGAGACGCGCCTCGCGACGGCCCTCCGGTGAATGGTGCTCCCCTACCATAAACGGGGCCTTC
>DWHU01000400.1:0-19724 GCA_018247975.1 Parides photinus | reverse complement strand
TTCATCCCTACGTTGTCGATATCCCGCGCATTCGGACGAAGAGATTTGCTTCGTCCTTCTTAATGCGAACAGCGAGGTACTAGAACGGTCTGCCGGCGTCAGTGTTCCCGTCCAGGTATGACGCGGGAATCTTCAAGAGAAGAGTGAATAGGCTACTTCTAGGCTAGTGCGCTTTACCATTAAAGACTACATCGCCGCTTACCATCAGGTAGAATTGAAGAGCCAAGCGCTAGACTATAACAAATAAAAAAAAACGGCTCCAAAACAGCTAAGCAACAGCCGCTAGAGACGCGTCTTGGAAAACGCACCTTTAGTCATCAAGTAATTTAACATGATTTTAGGTAATTGTAATGAGCAAATACGCACAAGTAGTATATATGTATCACGCAGCATAGTATGATCAGAATGCTTACGATTGTAGAACCTAACGGACGAATCGATATCGAAGCTGGGCAGCGGCATGCGTCTGCTCTGCGTGTCGGGGTGTGCGCGGCTGACGGACGCGTCGCTGGCGGCGCTCGCGGCGCGCTGCCCAGGTCTCGTCACACTCGAGCTCGCGCAATGCGGCCAGCTCACTGACACCGGTTTTCAAGCGTTAGCCAGGGTTGGTATAAATACTACATAATAAATATTTTTGGACAAACCTTTTTATCTCATTTAATAAGACAGGGTACGTGAGCCACTCACGAGTTCACCTGAGAGCGGACCAACTTAATTCTAGGAACTGAACCATATCACTCCCGTCCGGTTGTTAAATCAAAGTAGCAGCCTGAGCCGAGGTTCCCGAGGGAGCTCTCGAGCTTAGCTACTAGTAAGAGGCTTAGGCTAGTACCTTCCGTGCTCTGCCCCCTCAAGTCCGGTGTCACACTTAATCTTCTTTTCAGGAGAACGAGTGGATATCAATAACCAAAAAAAAATAAAAATTAAAACCATATCACACAGTCGTTGAGGCCGAAATCGCTCGGAAGAGTATTATTATCATAAATATTTTTGTTTTCTCAAGCAAGTTAGGTTGTGGGCGAGCGCGAAAGACTTTTTGAAAAGAGAAGACAAAGACGTTGACTGCTTGAGCAGCAGTTCCAGACTGACTTTATTGTTTTAAGTCATGGTTTACATATTATTTAGTTATATTATTATATTGGAATGTCGACAAGCACTCTGAATTTATTATCTAGTTTACCTAACCAACACTTAGGATTATTTTTGCTGGTGAGAGGTCTCCGGAATTCCAGGGGAACTGATTAAGTGTACTTGAGATTATGTTTCTTGTTAACAAGTCTCTGGAATGCCGTGGGAACGGATTAAATGTAATATAGAACATGATAGTTACGTTACGCGGACGTAACTAGCGCTCGTTATGATTTGTACGAAATCAAACAATGTTCCGAAATAAATACGTTTATTACTCGTTTTATCTTTAACAGAATTGCAGAATGCTGGAGCGTATGGACTTGGAAGAATGTGTACTGATAACAGACACAACACTAGTCCATCTTTCAATGGGTTGCCCGAGGCTTGAGAAATTGGTTAATATATTTTTAAACATATTTAATTTAATTACTTATGGTAACTAATACTGATCCATGTTGAATAATGTGTATCGTCATTTCTATCAGATGTCCTCTGGTAGAAATATGCATTATCAAAAAATCTTCAAACAGTCGTCGGCAAAATGTGTACAAGGAAGTTAATTTATGTTTTGATAAATTTCTTAGATTTGATCTTTAATTTATATTGAATTAAAATTATTCCTATATTTCAGACACTCTCACATTGTGAGCTAATAACTGATTATGGAATCAAACAGTTGTCCATGTCCCCTTGTGCTGCAGAACATCTAACTGTTTTAGGTATGGTATAAATATTATTTTCACATTTTATAATAGATTTTGAATGAATACAGAAATTATTAGACACACATAGAGAAGAAACAGATGAGCAAATAGCACTAATACTAGTCTTCCCTAGTAACATAAGCCATAGACTCATCACTATTCCTGATACATCTTTTATATCAAAAGGTGTTTCATGTAATTATGCACAGCAATGGATCTATACCAATTACTTGTTAATAAAAAGGTGTATACAATGCTTTTCGTGTAAGCAAGGGTTGTACATTAAGCTCTCAAACATGTTAACGAGTATTTTTTAGCTTATACTTGTTTAATATGTATAATAAAATTATGTTAAGTATCTCAATCTTGTCTCTAGTTAATGCGTTCGAAGTAAATGTTTATTTTTTCAGGTTTAGACAATTGCCCGTTGGTGACAGACGGCGCCTTGGAGCATTTAACTTCATGTCACAATCTGCAACTTATTGAATTATATGACTGTCAGATGGTAACGAGGAATGCAATACGAAAGTTAAGGGTGGGTTAATACAAAGTTTTATAAAAAAAATAGGGTTTAAATATTAATTGTGAGACCACCATAAATATGTCTAACAATGTAGATTTAAGCCTACTACTACAGTGAGTTATATATTGCTGTTTAACTAAAGAAATATACGCTGGAATGGTACCTGGGCTACTTTGGCTCCGATCATGGTATAGTCCTTCATTCGCCGTCAGACTCACACTCAGCGTAGTAATTATAGGCCAAGTTATAAATATGTACATATACACATACGTACATATTTTTAACTTTATATATTTACATACACATGTATGTATGTATTTATCGTACAATCCCTTTCTCTATTCGTATTATATTACTATCCACTACTTATACCTCCCTCGTCAAATGCCTGTCAACTAACTCCTTCACCTTATAGTTATGTCTACACATTTATTTATGTATTTGTTGGGTATGTGTCGAGTGCAAGCGGTTTTATGTATTTACATTTTCTTTTATTTATATATTATTTTATTTTAGCACGCGGATTCCCGTTCACGGACCCCGAGTCCGTTGAAGCTGGTATATAGTTTTAGAACTACCGGCGTTAACATCACTAGAATCTATATACTTTTTTTTTTCGTGGGGGAAATCCTACATTGGATACCAATCTGCTGCGGGGGCAACAGAAAGGTTATGCCAGACTCTTACCGGCTAAAACCCCACGGTGTACCTCAGCGCATTTAGCCGGAACCACGGGAACGCTTTCGCACACAACCGCAGTTCCGACAGCGCCAAGTCTTAGTGAGGCCGCATCTCGGGACGGAGAATCTATATACCTGGGCTACTAGTTTTAGTTATTATTAATAACTTCTATATTTAGGTAGAAGTTATTTTTTTAATGATTATTATAAAAATGTGTGTTATTCACAGACTCATCTGCCTAATATAAAAGTGCATGCTTACTTCGCACCGGTGACGCCACCCGTGGCGGGTGGTGGCGCGCGGCCCCGGTACTGCCGCTGCTGTAACATCATATGAGAGCGGCTCTAGTGGCGCCGCACGCGCTCACCACTCCACATGCTGCACGCCTTCACGTAAGGGTCTTTTTGTTTATCATATACATGAGGGTGATCTTATATCTTTCAACATAATACCAGCGAAGTGCCAGTGGTGTCAGTCCAAATATAAATATACATATATTTACACAATATTATTTGGGTAATTGTTAGTTTTCCCCATATTTATATTTACTGCCTTATCAAGCCAATATAATAAAAACAATTGCAATTTATTAATATTAGATTACATCAATTATTTATATTAATTACGTCTTTATTTACTAGTCCAATTAGAACTTTTTAGCTTAACGCTGGTATTATTTTACCGAAATACCGTTTTGCCGTTACAGGTCCTTTCACGAAGCTCATCGTACATTTGGATCCGGCCATATTCTCACTGAAGCTGTCTGCTCTTTGTGGCGACTGGCAGAATTAATTTGCGAATGTTAGAGGAATGTATGGATCTTCGATGGATGAACAAAGAAGAGATGTCTTAGAGGAATCAAAATAGAAAAGTTTTTAGAATGGAATCATCGAAGAGTTGAATAAATGTCTTTATGTATAGAAAATTTTGTAAAAAAAAAATCAAATCGGCGACTGTATGAACGATTGTGAAAAATTTCTGTTATTTTATCACATAACACTGACCCGATCGATATATCACACATTTTTACATAATACACGAGGTACCATAGTGTAACATGCTACGTTGTTTCTTGTGTAGTTGCAAGAATTCTACCTAAAAATGCAAAAGTTTTACCAATAACTGTTAAGTGCTAGCACTTTGAAGTAGTTGTAGGATCAAGAACTAAAAAAAATAGACTTAATAAAAAAACTACTCATTCATACCCCACTGGTTAATACACATATGATGACCATATTACTCAGGCTCTATAACAATAACATAATGCGTGCCTATATTTGTAAGAATACAAAAAATATATATTAAGTTTAGAATTGATGTAAGTTTGATGGCATTTCAGGTTCATATTAAAAAATAGTGGAGGATATCCATGAGGTATGTTATGTGTTCATATTATTCTTTAGGTGTAACTAAATAAATATTTAATCTTATCTAATGAATATAAGGCAAACATACAATAATTCATAAAATAAAAAAAAATCCGTCTCATATACAAATCTAATTAAAATCTACAAAAAATAAATCATAATCATGTAATACTTATATAAATACGCTTAATATATATAATATAATACATACATTAATGTACAAGTATATATCATTACATCTATTTGAATATGTGTTTACTAAAATAAAACTATTTTCAATGTGTTATTAAATAATGCAAAGTGAGTTAAAAGCTGTGATTTTAAAAACGCGATGTATTATATAAGACGGTAGAAAATATCTGTGTGATGTAACTACTTATCGATAGTATGACGTAATATTAATAAACAGCCCATTTAATATACCCAATGCTGGGTAGTGGGGCCTTTTTTCATGTACAGAAATTAAGATCATTTATCCACCACGCTGGCAGAAACTGGGACATCACAGCTTGAACAACTAATAATAAGTCTATCTTTATATATACCTACATATTGAGAAAAAATTCTTGAACTTCAAAAATTTTCCGTTTTTAGAAAACTATTACTTTTCGTTTATAATTAAGTGCATATATTTTATATGCTCAAATAATCTGCAACAACGAGCAGTTGATATAAGCAAACATGCGTTCGTAGAAAAAAAATATTTACATTATTGCCACTTTGAAAGCATTACAAGTATGTATGCAAGTATCCTTAGTGGGTGAAAGTTTTGATCGCCCATGGAAATTAAAAACTTATCGCAAAATATTAACCAGATGTAATCTTTTACTGTCCTGTAATTAACAATAAATAGTCACGAAAATACTGTATTGTTTTAATCTAAAATAGTGTCAACTCGCTTAAGTTTTTTTGTCTTTGGCAAAACAAAACTTTTATGCATTAAGATTTTAATACCTCTGGGAATTATCAATATATGTAAATGTTGTAATGCGTGGAATTCGCAAAAAAAAAAAATTTGACATTTATTAGCCTATTTATGTCCAGTTCGATGTTTGTGAGTAGCAATCTCCAAATACTCAAGCGCACTAATTTATAGCCGGTATATATTTTTTTTTTAATGAGCTTAGCTTCGATAAGATGACATAGGCTTAGCACTCTCTGTACCTTACCGTTCTTTTAGGGAACTAGTGGTCATTTGTAACAAATTAATAATAATAACCCGTAGTCCATCAAACCACGTCGTTCCCCTAAACTTACATTAGCAAATCGTGGTAGTTTCAGTTGGTGTTAGCGTTATTTAATCAGGTCTTACTTTCTCGAGAGAAAACATGGGAAGCATCTAAAAAAAACTATTCAAACCACTTTTTTATTTCTTATACTGCCATAGAAGTGATTAGTGATCATGACGTTCATCTATATCATTAATTATTTAGGTTTAATCCTAAACAAATACAAGATTTCAATAATAACTTATTTACCATTTTTTTTAATTTAAATTTTATGTTTTATAGTTAATTTTTCACTAGGGGTCCGCATATAAAATTTCGCTATAAAAAGGATCCAGGAACCAAAAAAGTTTGGGAGCGACTAGTTTAAAGAATTCCGCAAAGCGGCAGCTTTTAGCCAATAAGTGGCACACAATGTTGCCATTGCGTTAATACTTTTGTTAAGGTTATTTTTTTAACGTTATTAACTTAAATATAACAATTTGTTTGAAGAAAAATACACTGCCAAATATATATATTTAAAAGAAATTACTTGATTTTTGTAAAACACTAATAAAAATAAATTGTACTCTAGAGACTACTCAAAATATTTGTAAGATAAGGTTAATAAAAATTACAAATTCATTTAAAGCTAATTTTTAACTGCATTCAATAAAATCATATTATTTTTTTTACATTTCTAATAATGTGGTAAGTAAAATATTGAACAAGCAACTTTGCTAGTTTTAATCTGGTGTCAGCGTGCGGCTGCGGTTGTTAGCAGAATTTACTGCATAATATGGGACCGAAGAAATTTAATTTCCGCGAAAATTTATAGAAACCGCTTATAAAATTGCGTAATTATGATTATTTTAGATTTATAACATACGGTGTAACTTTGTGGTGATTTTTTTTTCCGGTAATCAATGTTGGCTTTATAATTTTTCGCTGGTAAGGTTTTAACATAAATAAAATAATATTAAATATTATAAAATAAGTATAGTCGTTATCGTCGTTAAATATAATGAGTAAAACTTGCATATTAAATAAAGCTCGGGCAATTTTTTAATGTTGATTAACCAATTTTTTTGTCGGAAGGTTACATTGATAATATTTAATAAATGAGTGCCGCAGTGCATAATTTAAGAAAATAATTATTTTGCAATTTTAAATATTCCTCGGCGTACGTATAGTTTCAAAATCAATAATGTCTGCGCATAGCATTGTTCGTAGATACGCTAGCGTATAACGCTTTATTGCTGTGGTCATTAAATGTGCCCCTATGCGTAAACCAACCAAAACGTTTTTTATTAAAAAAAATGTTCTTGTAATAGTATCAACTTATATTCACAAAAAAACAAACATGATACAGTGAACGAATTAAAATTAATACAATTCGCGCCTTTATCTTTTAACGTTCTATTCAACAGATACACGTATGTTAGCTTGTAATGCAAAATGTACTTTCGAATTTCAAATAACTATTTTAAAAGAAGTTAACGTGAGGTAAATTTAAAATGCTATATTTTCATAAACATAATAAATTTAGTGTCATCACTTTGACGCTCACGCAAAAGCCATTAAATCACTGGCGTGTTTTTAAATGATTTTCTCGAGCTTTATTGTTAAAGCTTACGACATAACGTTAAATGATTTGTTCGGGACTAAAATCGTTTAAACTGTACGGTTTGTATATAACCTATGTTAATCATACAAACTATCCCATGTTTTGTGACTTTCTAAACTGTATATATAAGTTTCTTCTGTAGAAAACATTATGCAAGCATACAATATTTAAGGTGACGTCTATTTATCCGCAGTGCCATAAAACTGAAAATGAAATCAATTTAGTTTCTATTACAAGGACACGGTTCACGTAATTTTTGTTATGCTGTAGCCAAATCGAGATTTTATGATAACAGTCCACTTATCTGACAATTTGATGGAGTCATTTTTAATATGAATTATATTTTTTTATAAAATTAATGAACGTAAAAAATTCTGGAAGGAAAATTTAACAAAATAAAAAGTTAGTGAAATGTTTACTTAAATTTAAATTTAGTAATTATTTTTCACTGTTATGTATGTAAAGTTTAAATTATTTGGAAGCAGTCATGGCTATACAGTACAGCTGAGGGCAGACGGCGATAGCGGTAGTCGAGTTGGTGAAGCAAGATAAAAATGCGCTGGATATTCCCTGTGCCAGGTAATTATAATTTTTAAATATTTATCTCAACGTTAACTCTAGTCCACATACATTAACATGCTTACGCTAATCCATGTTAATAATCTATGTATTCGGTATATAAACTATCAAAAGGAACTTAATTGTCCAATGACATTTTATTTATTTTTTTTTAATAAAAGAAGTAGCACAAAAAACTAACTAAATGTTTTTCTTTTATCACAGTAACATTTAACAAAATTAGATCTTATTTTTTTACGTAATATTTATTGCATGTAAAATATCCAACTATATGGTAATTTAAGCAAAATGTTTGTTATGTAACATCGCTTTAACGCGTCAGATGGTGACTTAGAAAGGTGTAAGTTTTTTCAAGTTAATAGAATACTGAATCCATATAACGTATCTGTAGGTGACAAGACGACAAATAACTATTTAATATTTTTTTCAGAACTAATATTAAACAATGAGGTTTAACACACATGTACTTCCTTACTTTAAAGTTACTGTTTGTAGAAGTTTAGAACATGTTATTATTTTTTACACTTCATCGGTCTCTTAATCCTGACCACGTACAAGTCTCCATTTTATCTCTACTTACAATTACATATTTTGTAGTAACAATGTATAAAAATTATACGTTTTTAGTTTTTAGTAACTAAAAATACTCGGAGTAGGAACTATTTATGTAATTTGTACGTACGTAACCAAGCATGTCATAAAATAAATCTCGGTTATAAATTTACAAGAATTCCGCTCACAATATTTAAATGATTTGCGCCAGTAATTCATAAATTGTACGAAAAGAAAAAAAAGCAATGTTTATTGCGATATACGTTGGTAATTAATGTCTTTGTGAATACGTTATAAAACTATATATATACATATATGCGAAGACATCGTTTAAAAATTTACATAATATTCAGCATTCGGGTTCGCAATGCGGATTCGTAAAAGTCACATGACCTCGAAATATACTTACCTTATTTTACTTACAATATAATTTAACTTATGCTCACCTAAAAATATATATTTTATTTATTGATGAATTTAGACATGCCCATATGGGCATGTACATCTCATACCAAAAAAATTCTGATAATACTAAAATATGCAAAAATTTTATTCAACAAGACCATTTAGTTACAGAATCAGTTCAATTCAATGCGTATGATTTTGATAGTTTATTTACAGTAAAGTAATTTCAAGAAATATTTAATAGAGATATCGATATCTATAAGTGAGCAAAGACTAAAGAAATAAAAAAACCCAAATTGTTACCATAACTTCTTACTATACAACGATATACAATCAAAAGTTTCGTATATAATACCCATTGTTTCTGACAAAACCGATTAAGAAGTAATACCGAAGAATATGAAAAGTCATGGCTAAGAATAAATTTTTACGTCGTATGTTCTTTATTTCTTTAATCCACTTCTCTATAATTATCACTGTGTACATTGCTGCTGCTGAAGTTGTTAAAACAAAATTTTAAGAACTCAAAAGTTTTCGCTTCGTGTTTAGTTCTAATAGTCTCTGCTAACCACAAGAATTTTAACGATTACTATTTTTATCTTAATGCTTGAAGATGCCGCCTATCAGTTAATAGTGAACTCGACTCTGACACCCAAGTCCCAGATGTAGTAATATTGACTTGGAAGTTTATTTTGTTTATAAAATAAAGATCTCTCGTATTGAGCGTGCATCATTAGATTAATTCATTGTATTTATTACAAACATTATATAATACACAACACGAAACCAATTGATAGCTTCATGTTTTAGTATCAACCCGAATTCAATCTTGATTGACTTTGTCTATCATTAAACATTGCTAGTCAATTTCAAACTAAAAAATCCTATTATTTAATTTTTATTATCACATTTAAAATACAGTAAATTTTCATCATTTTAAGTTCGGCTAAATTTTTTCAAGTTGTATGCTATTGTAAATAAAACTAATCAAGTAGTCTTCGTGGAAGGACTACTTGTGTTTTGATATAATATTTGGCTTACTTTTATTATATTCTTATACATCTACAATATTACAACAATATTTTGTAATATACTGCGAAAAGTGTAAATAATTATTAATTAGTATGTGCTAAGCACATCTGCTTAGAGGTCTCGGGCTATAAGGAATAGGACTTAGGTAAGTTCTGCCTATAAACCTTTAAGGTCTTTCTTGTCAACTAAGCGATTCCAGAGTGTATGACAAAGACGAGGTGGTGATGTATTTGTCGTGGGAAAGTGAGAGTGGTGGTTTACATGACATGTTTAGTTTTGGTTCGTTCCGTAGGAGATCTCAGATCTCCAACGCAAAGCATAGGATAAAATAAAAAAAAAAACGAAATAAACAGAAAAATGTTATACTTTACTAAAAATAATAAAAAACATGAAACGGAAGCTATAAAGATAATGATTTTATCTAGTCTTATTAATATTTTTCTACAATGTATTAGTTTATACTACATTTTCATTACTATGACAGACTACTTAATATTAAGATATTCTATGTTTCGTTTAGTTCTATATGTGTATAATGAAGAATTTGAATAATAGAAGCGCTATTAGCTAAATATAAAAGTTTAGTTATTGCTGCGTCGAGTGTTTTATGTTTTTCTCTACAAAGCACATAACTATGACAAACTTGTGCTATTTTCTGCGTGTGTATATATTATTGTCAAGCACAATTGTACCGTACAGTAAAATTATATATTACTTATCATACATATCAAATATACATTTTATGTTGATTTCATAACAACATGTACTGAAAGCTCGATTAAGATTTGATTTAAATAACATTGTCATTTAAGCACCCGAATCGTTTTGGGTCTCAACAGCTTCTACATTTAAGAATCTTGAACTTTTTTTACTAAAACGTAAATCTATTGCTTGATTTTGTACGTTAATAACCTATTTAAATTCCATCACAGGCGTCTTTGAGGTAATGTAATATGTTATACGGTTGAGTCAAATAAGTAGTAAGCTCCAATAAGTATGTGGTAATAAAATACAGAATCATGTTACATATTGACAGGTATTTCTGCTCACAAAAAATATGTGGTGATTAAGGCCGAATCGCGGTCCAGCTGTTGCCAGCGATACGTTGCTCTAAAAATTGCCCATCCAGTTTTACCTAAAGTCATTTTAGTAAACAACGTATTGATTAGGGTTACCATATTCTAATATTTTAATAGCAGATCATAATCGGTCCTGGAATGTTCCGGTTGCGGTATATCTAAGTTGTTATAGCGTGCAGTCGCTATGTACTGATTTCAATGACGCTTTATCTTCTCTAAATATTATTTACTAGCCGACTCGGCTAACTTTGTTCCGCCTAACAGTCAATAAATGGGTAGATTTATGATTTCAAAATAAACACAAAATTATATAGTTAGTTTTTTATTATATCAGTACAATAAAATACAGAATTTGATTGAATTATATTGAATTTGAGCGCAAAAAGATTGTGACTTTTTTCGAGTGTTATTGTAAAATTTCTTTTATCTATCTACACCTAACTTCTATCCTATTCCCGTCGAAGCAAAATATGAAAATACAAAAATAATGAAAATCGGTTCACCCGTTCTCGAGTTGTAAGTGTTGTAACTAACACGACTTTCTTTGATGTACAATATGTAGATTAAACGCATTGAATACTAACTCAATCCAGTCAATAGATAACGACTTCTGTAAGTACCGTTTGGAAGTAATAAATAATTATGACTATCAGATATTAAACAAATAATTTACAATAAAATAATATTGCGACTATAAATTGAGACATAAGTTATCTCTCAAGTTGTATCAAACTGCATGCGGTGTGCAAATTTGAATTAAATCGGTTAAGTAGTTTAGAAGTCCATTGCGGACAAACACTGTGACACGTAATTTATATGTATTAAGATGTTTCGCTTTGACTGTCAAAGTTACCTTAGTAAAAAGACTAAAAGGAATTGAGTGAAGTATACTAAGACCTCATTGTTAAGAGTAGGCGTATTGCATCCCGCAAGTTGTATGAGACGTTTATTTTATAATACTCTCTATGACAATTTGGTGCTGATTAAGATAATCTTCTCTACATCACACTCTGATCGTCGCTTTGAGATGAATAATGTTAAGCTTCATCACTCTAGTTACTTCACTAGCTACACGCTTTTCAAATCAGAACACAGTAATATTTGCACAGTAATGTTTGGTGGCAGAAATAAGAGCTGCAGTCGTACCTACCCAGAAATGGTCTCTAGCAAAACAGATCAATTAATAAAGAAAGAAGAAAGAATAAATTATTCATAAGTATACAGTTTACAAAAAATTATGTTTTCTTATTTAAAATTTCCTCTTATTCCAATTTATGTACAGATTTAATTGTTATAGGTAAAGACTTAAATATTTTCATTTGCTTGTACATTTTATACCAAAAGTATGGTACAACTACTCCGACGTCATTTAAATAGGTTTATAATAATGCGTGATATCGTGTGGGTTAAGGTTAATGGACTAAATTAATATCTTCTCCTGTATTTTATAGTATTTTCAGACCGATTCATGTTCAAAATAAATTCTCGTGAAGATAACACGTCGTCGTTTAGTGGACGTTGAATTTATACAAATGATCTTAAAGTAATTACACATTTTATATTAATCTTAAACTGACTTCTGTTTATTAAGAATTTTGTATGATATTTTCCTTCTTTGCTTATACACATTATTTCGATCACTTTGCTGGACTTATTTAAAAAAAATGACCTAGCTCTAGTAGTTATAATCCAACTGGCATTTTTACATTGCTAATGTTGTTATTCAAAAATATTTTGCGTTTTCGTTTTTCAAGCCTTATTCACATGCATACAATGAAGTTTCTTTATGTAGTCACGACAGTCGCGTATTGTTATTTTTCTTTTCACTTATTACAATAGTTCTTACCTACGTAGCTCAACGAAGACGAAAAATTGTGGTCAAACAAAGACTCTTGGACTGTGGAATACGAAGTACTACCGAGTCGACTGCGAAGAAGAAAAAGAGCAATTTCCTTTGTCGTTCCGTCGGAAATGTTTCGTACGGAACTATATACTCTTTTTTTTTATGAAAGGTTATTTACGAATACTATATTTAATGAGGCAAATAGGCACGATATTTAAATTACACGATATCGCACGAAATTTAATCAAAATCAATTAATTTAATCGAAACAACAAAACTGTTTTGGTCTTGTTATGGTAGCTTCGCCTGCAAACTATGAATAACACTGAAAATGAAATCATGTAATTCGAATACCGTGTAAAACGGGCCGAAGTGAATTAATTTTTTTTTTCAATTCTGTGGACCTATATAATATTTTACACAGATTAGATCACTATTAAAAATTGTTATATTGATAAGTATATAATAATGACAGAAGCGATACTGAATCCTTTATTAATCCATCTTTAACAAAATTAATTTGACAGATTTAGCGATTATGAAAATGTTTACCAAACTATTATACAAAGCCACCTAGATTTACGTCAATTCCATACTTATTTTAATGAACTATTAGAACTTAAAAGCTGGTTATATTTGTGTAACATGAAAATTGAAACGAATAAAAAAATTCAGCTTTCAGCGATGTTAAATATTCAATCGTAATGTTCTCGAACACGCGAGGCGATTTGCAGCTTTGCATGATAAGTGTTAATTATATTTTACATAAGAAAATATACACTTTTTAATACAAATAATTGCTGACTTTGGTTACGAGAAATATACAAATTATTAACAATGTTTTTAAGACACTTCTTTATTCAAAAACAGTAATTATTATATATCAGATGTAATAATCTTTACATTGGCCATAGAGTGGCAATTAATTCTTCTTGTATTTTTAATCTACTATACTTATTGTAAAATAAAGAGAGCATGTGTAACTTTTTTGACTTTCGCCTTTATCACTTTTAGGGCTAACTAAACTAGGGCTATTCGTATACGATTTTTTTCTTTTGTGATTTTAGGTCCTATCATCGAAGAAGGGCTATCAATGAACATAGGAATAATCGTTTAAAACATGCAAATGTATAGCACTGTGGGTATCAAAATTTAACAACTACCTAATTGTATTTTCGAAATATATGTAGTAATAACCAATTCTCTAAAAAGTTATTTTCAAAATTTTCTCTGTCTCCAAACAACACAATTACAGTGATTATTTTTATGATACAAAATGTTTTAAGAACGTCTCAAACTTGATTAAGTTTTTTGCCTACTCTAAAATACTACTTCAATTAAGAAGGCGTTATTCTTCTTTTAATAAAAAATCTCAGATCTGTCTTATCGGTCCAAACAGATATTAAAATTAAATAATTTTTTTTTACAACCCACTGAATGTTCTCACTGTTGGGAAACGGGTCCTTCTCTCCTAATGGAGAGAGTTTTGGATAAAATTAAATTATACAATTTACAAAATGGTGATTGCCGGCTAAATTATACAGATACAATATTTTATACAAGGTAACTAAATGTTGCCACGTATAGAATATTTTAGATACATTAAAAATAAGGTCTCCTAAAGAGGTCAAACAAAAAAATGTTTTAGTCAAATAGTGGAAACCTCCGTGCCTGCATTACACAAATTAACTTTTGATTATGCTGTTGCATGCAGAGCAGCTATAGTTTTATTTTCTGCAGACATTATTGTAATATTTTAATAATAATGTTGCTACATTTAACACGTTAAATTTATTTTTACCTACTGTCGGAAATTAAGCTTTAATTAGATTAGCTTTTTACAAAATGTTGTCGGACTGAGTGAAAACAAAAATAGCTGACATTAAAATAAACGGATTCGGATACTTCCGTATACGATAATTGTTATATAAAAATAAATCAACTTCATCATTCCTGCAAATTGAGAGTTTGACGTTCATCTTGAGGAAACTATTTTAGTCTTTAATTATTCTTGTTAACTGATGGTTTAATAAAAAGAAATTAAATATTGACAAAAATCACCAAAAAGATACGTTTTTTTTACATGCGTTATGTTATACCCATATGTAAATAAACACTAATGAACAAACTTAATATCTTTTCAGTTCTTCTGATGTCCTGGTTTGGAGTGGACCAAGTAAAAGCGAATTCATGCATGAGAACCGGTAACAGACGCAAATAATAAAAAAAGATTTGATTGTATTCTGTGAACGTAACATAGATGTCCTAGATTTGTTTTACCTAAAGGCTGCGGATACGAAAATATCGATGTTTTTGTAAACTTGCAAGACTATGTAAACAAATGCGTTGATAAACGAACTATTATTGGTATTAATATAAACAATGATAGTAGGATGAACTTTGTATCACAGATAAAGTAATCATCTGTGTTTGCAGTGTATAAAATTAATTACCCTTTAGGTATGCCTTTCTATCTTTCAAATATATCAAGAGTATAATAATTTATTTACTAATTTATCATATAATGCGTTTGTTTATATAGTACATTTTCATAATTTTTTATACACATTGAATTCGTTTTACAAATCGCGTTCGCAGCCTTCGTGTATTTACACAATGTCGAGTGTTCACAGGAATGTGTGTTGCAATGTTAATAGGAATGGGTTATTTCATTGCATGCGTGAAATATTTTTGATGTAATATTTTATTCAAAATTATAATATAATACGAAACATTGAAACTAACAATTACAGAATCAGTAAACACTACCTTAGTACTCCTGTGAATAACTTTGTTTTATAATATCTGTGCAGTATTCTTTCTATTTTATCAAAATATTTATTAAGGAACTCTTAAAAATGTTGGTCTATTCTTATATAACAGTTAATTTAAATTTCACATGATGTTAAGTGACAATAGGGCCGTGGAATAATAAAGCAATGCTATTAAGGCGAATGATTTACAATATGATGGAGGTAACCAGCCAATTGAGTTCGAAAATTCTGGCCTCAACAAAGAGCTCCAGGTTGAACCTTTATATCCTCCGCTCCATTCAGACGATCAAAAAGTATTCTTTATAGCTTATGAACCTAACTTATAAATACAGGAAACGGTTTTCTTTATTACAAAATAAAATATAATACGATGCGGCCGGCATCCGTTCTGGCTACATTACCGAAAAATTTACTGATTTTTTCCTCAGAACATATTAATAACTCTAAGATAGAAATAGACCATTCTCAAAAATATCTAGAATATAACGAATTTGATGGTCTCGCGGTAGGATAGTGAGCGGGATCATAAATAATATTTATTATTAACATCAAAAACCTAAATAGGTCATTAGGAGGAGTAAGAGTTATTACGGTTTGTTTTAATACGTTACACATGTCGGCTATTTTAAAACGTCAGCCCGGTGCAGTTTAGGTTAAAAATTTTAAACTATTTCTTGTCCATTCTGCGGTAACTGTATCACGTGTTAAATGATTTTTTTGTAGATTTAAATCGAGTTATTCACAGGAATATAGACGTTAACCTCTCCTCCGTATTTGACAGTGGTATTATTTTGTGTAGTTTATATGTATTTATTTTCCGCCTTTATTTTTCTTTTTTACTAATCGAAGCATGGATTTTCAGCATTATGGGCACTATCTCTCAGCCCCCTTGTTCAGGCGGAATGCCAGAGTAAGTACTTGTTGATTATCGTAAAGAAACTATATATTTTAATGTATTCACAAATGGCGCATTAGCTTATTAAGGAAAATATATATTGATAAATTTCAAGATTGTCGCCAATATGCTACACACATTACCCATGAGCTTTGAATATTTGTCCGCTTTGCTATAATAATAACTTTACACTAAATGTGTAAAAAAATAAATATCAGATGATCAAATTTTTAACGTTTTAATCTCAAGTATCTATATTCCATTAAATTATGAAATTTAATTAAAATTATTTGCATTTCTAACCACTAATAGGTTAACCCCGAATTCTATTAATTGTGAATGATCATTTCCCATGAATATTTTGTTTAAATTGATGATCAAAATTTTTTACTATGTTTTGGGGCGAAATTTATTATTTCTCATATAATTTGGCTTTATATTAAAAGGAAGTTAATTATATCAATAGTATTAAGTATTATTTAGAAGATAGACCAGTATTTATGTACTTGATTATTTTATATAACTACTTTCGTGTATAATTTATGTTGTTTCTGTTTCTTATTTCACTATTTCGTACTAACACATCTATACGTCTTAACTTATTTTCTACAAGTCATTAAATGTATTACATATGTGGTGTATTTGTATTGGCGTGTTCAGCTAAAAGGTTGGTAATTACTTCTTCACTTGAAAACATGCAAACGAGTGCTTAGCTTACAATGCTTTTGTACTATTTTTTAGTTTTTAACAGCAAATCAGAGCAGCAGTTTTTAGTTTGTGTAAAAGTATAAATGAAAAATGCATACAGAACTACGATGGCTATATTTACATACTGCTGAAAAACTGTAAACTTTTATTTTGCGCTTAATTGTTAGCATGATATGTTTTCAACTTAGGTTTTTAATTTAAGTATAAGAAGTCAAACGATAATTTTGCCAACAGTATTAATTTAGACAATATCAGTAAAATAGTTAAAACAAAAAGAATTAATTGTTAAAAATATGAATCTTTTATTATACTATTATTTGTGAATAACAGTAATTATAGTGAATTACACATAACGAACATGCTGCCATTATATTGATACAAAAACTAATTAACCTATGATTTATCAACAGTTACTCAATTTACAGTAAAAAAAAAATATTTGTTTTGCTACTATTAAATTCTTTTTACATTTGAGTTTCCTTTTCTACGTATTTGAACATAATTTTCAAGTTAAATTTTTATAGTTTCTCTCGTTAGGTATACAAATATGCCAAAATTTGGCATTTAAAGCAGCTTTTAAAGATTTCGAAACGAAGCTTCGCTTTTTTTCGCTACATGTGTTTATGTACAGGCTTTTAGCTGCACGTTGTAAGCTGTGCGGTATGCTTTAAAATTGGCTTTGAAAGGTAAGTAAATACGGAACGTCATTCAAATGAAATTTGTTAAAAATTTAATGAAACTGCTTCAAATGAAATCGTAAATTGAGTAAGGAAATATTTTTTTTGTCTTATTCACCAGAAAAAGACATTTATCTTACAGTATCCACGACTATTGACAACAACTTGGTAAGTCTGTGGTGTAACTGTTCGTTTAAAGAATATGATGAAGTATTTTAAATACTAAGATTTTTTCTCGAAGCGACGAGACTTAAGGCTCAAGTACTTCACCTGATGGTAAAAAGTAAATTACGTTGAATTAAGTATATATAAATATATATAACTAACTAGCAGACACGGCCACGCGTTGCTGTGTTAAAGTTTTTGTTATATTACATTGTAGTAAACCGTTTACGGAAAAAGTTAAAAGAATATCAGTCATGGGCACCACCATGCTTTTTTACATAGATGCCAGTTGTGAAAAATACATAGTAACATCCATTATTTGAATTTAATTAACACTTCAGTCTGAATGAAACATGACCGGCTATGTAAACAGCAAAAGTAAAAAAAGTAAGAACATTTTATTCAATAGATAGCGCTATCTCAATCCGGTCTATAGATATCGATTTTGTGTCCAACATTGTGACTGTCAGATATTAAACAAATAATTTGCAATGAAATAATATTACGACTGTAAATTGAGATATAAATTATCCTATCTCTCAAGTTAGATTAAACTGCACGCGGTGTGCAAATTTGATTAAAATCGGTTAAGTAGTTTAGGAGTCCATTGCGGACAAACATTGTGACACGTTATATATTATGATACGTTGATCACTTACACGGTCTTCAGTAACGGAGACAACACCGGTATAGACAATTATTAAATAAACACTTAAAGAGAGTGTTTCACTTTCTTTTTGGTATGACACTTGGCATTGGTTCAAAAGATCTTTTAACAAGGTGAAATATGACGTAATACGGAATCGCATTAGCTGTGAGACGGAAGCCTGCAGTGTGCATACACACCACGTACCAAACAATCCAGTGTGCTCCTCATAACTGGCAAGTAGACAGAATATCATTGTTAAAAATTACTTTAACAGTGTATAAAATGTTCCGTATGTTACGAATTATAATTTGCGGCTGCATATTGTGGATGTTCATTGACGGTGTTAGCGGTAACTATTTAATAATAAATTCAAAGTCAATCAAATGTTTAATTTTCGTTACACGATTACAAGTTCATTAAAATTTATTGTAATACAAATTTAAACAAAGATTTTTTTTGTATTCCTGTTAACAGCGTACATGCTTGTCATGGACAAAACTTTATTTCCATTCAATTTGGATAATAACATAACATAATCAATTGGTTTAAGTCTCTCCAGATCTACCAGCCATTAAATACTATTATATAAATACAAAACTCCGCGTTTTATATTAACGAAGGTTATTATAACAAGTAGTAGGTAGGAGTTATAATAAATTCATTAATGATGTTAAACAAATCAATGTTTACTTTTGCTGGAATGTACTTTGAGAAAGTACGTTGTCTCTGATACAATGTTGGATGTATGTAAAAGGTACGGAAACATGAATAAGAAACAAAATGGATCTGTTCACAGCCCGTACGATTTACTGCTACGAGTGTGACAGTTGGACGGACTTTAGGTGCAAAGACCCGTTCAACTATACAGCACTACCAAGGGACCAGCCCCCACTGCAGACTTGTAAAGGTTGCTGCGTCAAGATGGTGCGCTATTCAAAAAGTCGTAAGTTACTTTGAACACTGAAGATCTACCATTATTCATGACGGTGGCTTGTTTTCGTCTCACTTATACTGTGCTTTTATTGATCATAAGTCAAAATCAAGCAATATGTGTTTTTGTTATATATTATATATACTACGTATATTTGTTATAAGAGACTTATGTCATGTAGTGTACGTCCATCGGTT
>DWHU01000399.1:0-19754 GCA_018247975.1 Parides photinus | reverse complement strand
TAATATTGTCAATTTAATTTAAGGAGTAAATTATTGCTTTTAATTTCTCTAAATGCTTGACAATGGTTAGAAAAAATTGTTTTGTTTTTACTGAGCCTATGCAGTAACAATCACTAGTGTACATCTATCTATCACTATAAAAGTTTCTTTGTTTTGGCTGTCAACAATTAAGAGCCTGAGTATTCTCGCCAAACATACTAAACTATCCTCGGCCTTATTGTTATATAGTTGTCTAAGACATAATTAATATAATAATAATAAAGTGTTAAGCAGATTGTTTCTACCTCAAAAAAGAAACAAGTTGATTTAGTCAATGATAATTTTTCAGAACATGATGAGTGGTCGGGTCAATCAGGAAGCATTTTTGGCACAACAAAGGCAGAATGCTCGGCCGCAGTATATGCAGGTAAGCAACGAGAAAGTAAAATATTTCTGTAAAAAATATAATTTTTTAACGACGTTTACCTGACGCCTGCTGTTAACACCGCCTACTAAAATATGACACCAGTTTAGATTATAGACAGCACTATAACCTTTGCACCTTATTGTTCGGAACTAGGTGTCATACTTAGCTAGCTAATCAGATTGAAATGACTTTTAACAACCAAATAATGATTTGTGAATTCGGATTCGAACCGAGGATATCCGTGTCAAAAAGCAAGCAGTCAGCCGTTGCACAACAGAAACAGTTCAGTAATGACACATCGATATTATAGGCACCGAACGTAACTATGGGTGCAATGGGAGGTCCGGCGCCGCCGTACCCGCGCACCATGCAGCCGCAACAAAGCGCCCAATATCAGCAACAGCTCACGCCACAGCTTCGCATGCGGCAGCAGGTGCTGGCCATGCATCAACAGCAGCAGGGACCACTAGTACAACACCTGCAGCGGCAGCAGTACCAACCACCCTACTGAACTATGAAAAATGGGTCTATTATTTTATGAACTTTATAATGTTAGCTGGTCATCGTAGAATGCGTATGCTATTTTTGAACTTATTTATTCCTTTAAAACTCATTAATTTCAGTTAGAATATAGTCGTCTTCTTAATGTGATAAACTATGTTTAATTTAATTAGCTTGGCTTATCGACCGATATGTAATATTTTTAATATGCTTTGAAAAGTAAAAAATCTCAAGCATTGATAAGCATCCATTAACACTTGTGTTGACATCCATTTACAGTGTTATCAGTGGCTAAGCGTTGTTAAATCATATTTTAACAATAAAGATCTCCTGCACATCACAATCTGAATAGTAATAAAACTACTCGTAATAGTATGACTTACAATTATAAAATAGTTAATTTTTACCATTTATGTCTTATTTGAAGTACTATGTTTTGTATCTATACAATCATTTCAACTAAGGTTATAAATTATAGTTTAGATTATACCCCGGAAGGTAACCTTTTATATTAAACAGCAGATACCACTGGTTTTATTCTGAGACCTCATGTTGTTAAATTTAGTTGGTAGTAGAATTTATTTTAATCTGCCTCTTTAGCTAGCTTCCCGATTTAATAAATCTGCCGCCATACAGCAGCATCCAGCACTCGCTGCAGTGTTGTCCAATAAATGAGAGCCATAACACTTACTGAACAGACTTCATTTTCTATAGACTGTTAACACCTTGTGAAACAGTGTTAAATTATGATGATGTTGATAGTTAACCCATGGCCAAATAAATGGTGGTGATGATCATAACTAAAATGTGATCGTAAAAAACCTTTGGGAAATTATAACCAAACATTTGACCATGATAGATGTATTATTTTATGAAAAATTATACACATACTTTTGTATATACATATATTTTTTTGTTATTTGTTAGTTTAAGAATGAAATGTAAACTAAAAATGTTTAATGAATTTATATTGACCTATTACTCCCTGTTAAATGTAAATAAAAATGAAATCTAAAATTTCATGTTTTATACTGTATTCACAATCAGTATCACAATCAATACAATCTTATTTCGAACAGTTTTATTGTGACATATAATAATTAAACCTTTTAATTAAAATTATTTTACAATTTAATTCTCATAATTTTTAAGTAATGTATACACAATGACAAACAGTTACGGTTATAAAATTAGTACAATCATGTTCATAGTTTTAAAAGTAAGTATGAAAGTATTTGTAAATAGTCTTACCAAATATATAGAATTGTAGATAATGTATTGTTTTTTATTTTCCTTAATGTTTTTTCATCGTTAAACGTTTCACTGACTCCTGGCGTATTAGGCGACTTCACATTCATTACACGAAATTAGTGGAGCAATGTTTTATTCTTGACACTGCGCTTTAAAAATCAAAAGAATTCGCCGGTGCTTTGATTTTAAGACTTTGGACTATCAAAGACGTAATAAGTTATAATTCGGCAGTTATGGCTTCCTACTAAATGGCCTTATGTCTAATCCAGAAATATTTTTTTATTCCATTTTATTATTTTTCTAAAATACGGATTTCTCTCGGCAGTTAGATTTGCGAAGTTCACGTTTTAACAACGCTATATTTAGAAAAGTTACTGGGGTCATCAGATCCTTCAAAGACGAGTAGATCATTAAAAAGACGTGTAAACAATCGAACTAGCTCTAATTTTCGGTGGTCGGTCTTCGTTACCAGAAACCGTCTACGTTGATTCCGCCGCAGCTCCAGCACAGTAGTGTGCAAATATTACTGTATTCCGGTCATATGTGCGTTACAGCTAGTGAAATTACTGGGATAACGAGACTTAACTTATGTCTCAAAGCGACGAGCACAATGTGTTGCTGCTTATACCATCCTAGCTAGAGCCAGAACCAAAAAAATTGTTATGTGCAGGTGTTTAATTCAAAATTAGCGAATCGAGTTTATTTCTCTAATCACTTTGTTGACTAAATTAGAAAATTACTTATTCTGTATAATATCAATATACCAAGGATAATCGAATATACGTGTACAAATGTACAAATACAATTTGTAAAATTCATAAATTACGTGATTTAGCATTCACGAGATTGTCTCAACACAATTTTTTTTTGTCTTATTCTGGAGCTTTAACTGCATCTTTCAGAATAAGATAAAATATTTTTGTCCTAACTCAAAAGACGCGTTGTAGCGAAATAGTGTATTTTAGAGTACCATGCCAATCGATAGGAAGGTGTAATGTTATATCTGTTACATTATCTATCGTCTTAAAATAAATAATTTATCTGCATTTCTTAACTATATCCTTTGTTTTGAATTTTATGTGTCACAATTATTTTTTACTGCTCTTGTTTACATTTACTGTCGTAATATTTACATTTTGTGGGAAAATATGTTGCATTCTAAAACTTTTCTACGATGGCGAATTTTTAAGTTACATTTAAATCCATACGGTTATAAATTTACTAATCGAACAATTCGTAGTGTAGGTTTCAACGATATTCCTATAATATCTTTATCGGATATTCGAAAATTATTAAGGCGCGAAGGTTTTGCAGTAAAGGATGGTTATACATCTTTTCTAACAAAATGTGCTTTATGTTCTCGCGACGATAAATGCGATAACAACAAAGTTTACATAAATAAAACAACCGGTGAGTAACATAACCTATGACTTTATAACTGAAAAATGTACTTCATTGATTCACTAAGTTATCTTTTATTATAAAAAATCCTCTTGTCGAATATATATTTATTCTCAATTTTTTAATGAACTTAAATAATGATGATGAATCTTAAAAATAAACTTAATTTCAGGATATTTCATCTGTCCTCATTGTAATATTCATGGAGATTGGAATATACTAGAAAGACTAATGAAAAAAGCTAAGATAGAGCCAAGTATAAAAGACTACATAGAAAAAATGCAACAAAGTGTTCAGCAATTTCAAAAAGACTGGCAAGATGTTGTACATAAAACTAACTCGTTATCTGAAACAAATGAAAAAGATGCAATAGACATTTTTAAACTCTTTGAATTCCCAGTAAGTTTGCTAAATTTCATAACAACTATTTTATATGATGTATGTAATCAAATATTAAAAATAGGTTATAATTCTATAACATAAAGTACTTTTTAGTATCATCCTGATGCTTGTAAGGTTTTATCAGAAGTAAGAGTTTCTAATGAACATAATACTTTATACTTTCCTCTGAGAAACATTGCTGAAAAAGTGGTAGGATATCGTAAACTTCAAGCTGGTAGAGAAGATGAATCTGAGAATTATGGAGAATATACTGCTGGTCTATTTTGGTGCAAGGCTCATAGAATTAGTCACAATGCCCAGGCTGTTTTAGTACCCAGTATACAAGATGTGCTACATCTAGCAGCACATAAAGTTCCAGGTATATATGAAAATGAAATGTAAATTATTTTTAGTAAAGTTTGTTATGGTCTAGCTTTTCAAAATGTAGAATAATCTTTAACTGAACTTATTGCATTTAAGTATTATATACATATATCTACATGTTTTTTTAATATTCTTGTGATATGTTTTAATTTATTGTATATTTTTTATATTTGCAGGTTCCCTAATATGGCTGAATAATTGCAACCTACCACCAATTGTCTTACCAACTTTAGAGAAATATCAAAAACTGTGCTTATGGGGTGATTGGAATAACATGCGGTCAGTTGCTGAAAAACTGGGAGATGAAAGATGTCTTTTTGTTAGGTAATATTTAATGATTATATTTTTACTTTAATTTTTATGCATCAGAATTACAAAACATGATCAATAGACCAACAGATGGATTAGTGACAGCATCAGAAACCGCTGCAGCCAATCTTTCTTTAAGATCACTTGTATCTGAGGCGAAACCTGCTGCACATAGATCTATAACAACTTTTTCTGCTCTTAAGGATGATGTCTATGCGGAACTAATTAATATTGACAAGGTATGTTGGAGATTTTCATACTTATATTAATAACACGTAAAAGCCTATCTGAAATAGATATTCACAGTTCTACTTAAATAAGCTTATTAATACTGTGCGTACATATGATATAGTAAGTATTTCTATGTATTGCATTTGGTTTCTAAAATGCACTTGTCGACAAATTCATATGATGTTAAATGACAAAGAAACAAGATGGTAAAGCATTCAAACCCAACTACTGTAACTTAATCTTACCCTAAAATACCTAGTCTCTTATAATCTCTTAATAGTCAGTTTTTAGATGTCAAATATAACAGTTATTTAACAGGTGCGCGGTGTGAAGTGGCGTCGTTTCCCAGCTCTCACGCGTCTCCTGGGAGGTCACCGGCGAGGAGAGCTCACTATCCTAACAGGACCGACGGGCTGTGGTAAAACTACACTCTGCTCCGAAATGTCTCTTGATCTCGCACAACAAGGGGTACATATTACGATATTAAAGAAAACTGTAATTAACTTCTTCCGTGTAGAAGTATAGGTTGATGATTGTTACATGTCCACGGAATCAGATGGCGATTATTAAAAAAGAAACCTTTATCAAATGTGTAATAATTATTTTTCAGGTTAACACGTTGTGGGGCAGTTTCGAAATTCGTAATTCAAGATTAGCACGGACGATGCTGCAGCAATTTGCCGGCGTACCACTGGAGCAGAACCTCCAAAACTTTCACAAATACGCGGAAGATTTTCAAAAGCTTCCTATATACTATTTAGCATTCCATGGTCAGCAACCGATTAAAGTTGTTATGGAGGTACACAAAAAGTTTGATCTTTTATTATGAAACGAGATGAGCGAACCGTTTACTAGATGTTAAGAGTTTAACTACAATTGACGCTATTTAGAATAACACGATACAGCAATGTGCTTGTCGCAACAATAAAGGCTGTTTGATGTATGTTGCTGGAGACAGCATGTATAACCGCAAGTAGCATTTCATCAAAAACTGTGAATAACATTACAGTTCCTGTATAATAAAGGGGCTGTAGTTAATGAAAGTAGTAGGATATCGAGATAACTAGTGATGTTGTGTCTCATAGCGATAAGCACAATGTTACACTCATATATCTCTTAACGTCAGATGAATAAAGGAACGAATCGCCTTCTCACTTTGTCGTATAAAAAATATACATGCAATACAATCTCGCACACAGGTGGTGGAGCATGCATGCTACATGTATGACATCGCGCACGTGGTAATTGACAACGTGCAGTTCATGCTGGGGCTGAGCGACGGGCGCGAGGCCGACCGCTTCTCGCGCCAGGACGCGGTGGTTGCGGCCTTCCGTACGTTTGCTACATCTCGCCTCTGCCACGTCACCCTTGTCATGCACCCTAGGAAGGTAGGTCTCCAAATTTATTTATTTAAAAGCACGAGCCTCTGCCGATCGAACGTACGACGTGCTAAATAAGTATTAGAACAACAAGAGTCATATTTCATGTCCTATAGAGAAATGTAGTAGAAGTCTAAACGTCTTCCCTAACGCCACGTGTTTATTGTACCATCAGGCATACCTGATGTCTATAATTCTAATCCTACGTTTTTAAAAGAGAAGTATAATTTTTCGCGCTTGCGTTATTACACCAGTATTGTTAGTTATTGTTATAAGGTAGGTCAAGATATTGCAAGACCTAATTTATACATTGATTTTCTTTGATTACAGGAGCGCGAATCAGAGGATCTATCCACTAGCTCTATTTTCGGAAGCGCAAAAGCGTCGCAAGAGGCAGATAACGTCCTCATAGTTCAGGTAATGCCTACAAATAATATAAAATTATATTTGAATTTTTATTGAAAACCAAAAGTTGATTATCACCTTTTGTCTCCTAGACCCAAGAGATAAAATATACAAACTCAACTGTTGCTATATAATTACTTCGTCACTACGCTCAAATCCCTATCAGCCAAAGTTTCTCTCTCTCGTCATAATATTTCTAAAGAAAGTTGTCCACTGTTATTAACTGCAACAACAAAACAAAAAAATATTAAAATGATAATAAACCTTCATATTATTGAAATTATTTACTGTCTTGTAATTTTTATGAGAAAATATAATAATACAAATAAATCACCTGCAGAGTCTTCCTCATTTCAACTGACGGTCATCAACTGCTGGATATAGGTCTCTACTTATGAATTACATAAAATATAATCTTGTGGTGATAAAGTGGCATGGTCACCAGTGATTCTTTTCATATTATCCATCTACCTAGTGGAGAAGGTTAGCCAAAGTAACGCAGGTGCATATTCGTATTTACATCACTAACCTCCTAACATCTCCCGGCTATAAAAAAAAATTTAAATGCAACTGGTAATTGTTTGATTGTCGATTAACAATAACTACCTACATTTAACAGGATAAGAGGTTGACAGCAGTCCGCGGCAAGAAGTACCTGCAAATAGCGAAGAACCGTTACAGCGGCGATCTCGGAGTCGTGCCGCTCGACTTTGAAAAGAACTCCCTCAGTTATCAGACAAAGAAAAAGAAGACTAAAGAGGACGATCCCGACAAAATATTGGATCAGTGCTTCGAAGAGTATTCTATAGATGATGATTTAAATCCCAGTCCAGCAAAGAAATTGAAAAGTAATAAGGCACAGCACAAAAAAGAAAACGATAGTGATAGTTCATACTTAAGCGACATATTGAATTTAAATAGAACTAGGTGAAAGTGTGAACGTTACAACATTAAATATAAGTGTAATAATTAATTGATTCAATGTAAATACAGGTTTATATATTAACAGACTTGTTTAAAATTGAATATATTCACAATTGTAAATAATTTTACATTTTGTACAATATCGCAACTATGATGTGCTTTTGCGTGCGAACCGCATTGTTGATCAGATTTTTATTTTATTTGACATGGCTTTAATAATAATAGAGTTAGAGATTATTACTCAGTTTCGGATTAATGTTTGATTTCATTGTTTTTACTTTTGAAAATATTTTGTATATTTTTCATATAAAAAATTAATAAAACTTCAACTACAATGAAAAATGGTTTTTATTGTGCCATCCCCACAAAGTAAAATAGAACGTTTAATCATTATAATAGTTACATATGTACAAATAATAATAAATTACAAGCAAATTAAATTTAGAATAATATTACAGATGTATCACATAGTATATTATATAGTGTTTAACTGAATTTTACCTTATACATTACAATGTTGCAGAATCTTGGATAAATGTAAAGTTGTATTTGGTTTAACCAATGGAAGTATGAATACACTTAAGTACCACTACAAGTTATTTATAAACAAAAATACAATAAGTTTACAAAATTTAAGAGCTGGTTTAATGTCAAACATCTCATTTTCAAACTTTGGGCAAAACAAATCCTAGCTCACAGGACTCCTAAAACGTATCCCTGTCAGATACAGTAGAGGTTGCAGATATGGAGAAAAACACATGCGGTCAAAGGTTCTGGTAAATAATTATAATTAATGTATGGCAATATTTCGGGAATGATAATTATAAATAAAAAATCCCTAAGTGGTTTCGAATTATTCTCCTGAGAATGTTTTCATGTGGTAAATAAATAAACATCATTAAAATCTCAATCTCTGTATCTTTAGTTTAGACCTGATAACACAATTCTTATTGTATGTCATTGAGTACTGAATTTCTTATCACAAAACTATATTATTTCATAAAATGTATGATGGGGTCAACAAGTGAAGATTCAACTGTACGCTCCTGCTTTCTTTTACACCTAGGACATGGCATGTTTACATTGAGACATTTAGCATGAAATACACTAGAACATTCCTCACATCTGTATGTAGTGCTGGTTTCAAATGGATATAATATTTTTGGATCTCGACACACTTCACATATAAATCCTTTCTGACTACAAAGCCAACAATCAAGCACATGTGACTTTGCGAAGCTAACTACTTTTTCCAATTGCAATACTAAGGAGCCGTTAGGTATTTGAGCTAAGTCAGATATTGTGTATAAATGCACATGATCATACAAATACTCTCTGGGCCATACCCTTTTTTGTAACTCTTCAATTACTGGCTCGCGACAAGTAAATATATAGGATTTCAAAAAATTCAACTGAATTCTCAATTCTTGCAGATTTGCCATATCTGATACGCCAGAGTAAATCTTAGGATTTAATTTTTTCATGTCTATTAAAGGGTTATGCTGGAATTCCAATAGGAAAAGTGCAGATTGTTTTGATACCAGATATCTTTTGAAATCCCAATTGTGAATAACCCGTGCAGGAATTATAAATACATTTGGATCCATGCAATTAGAACAGTAGTATTCTCCAGTGTAAGCACAAACTTTTGCTTTAGAAACTGTACTGCCTAATAAGTCTTGGCAGCTTTTACATTGGTAGTTCTGGTGATCCAAACCTTTTTCTCTGGACAGAAGTCCAATTTGTTGAACCAATTTATGCAATTCTTGCACAGTAAAAGAGCCTGTAGAGCAATTTGGAACAATTTCAAAATCTAATCCATGCATTGTAAGATCTTCTGGAATTGTAGCTTCTGCAGATAGATCACAGATATCACTATCATCACTTGTTAACTTTAACTCTTTATGAATGTCTTTCATAATGTCTCTTAAATTTGGTGTATTGACATGATTGTCACCAAAATTACTAGAATGATCAATTAATGACGATAGACTTTTTAATTCTGGAGTTTTAATGAGACTACTACCATGTGAAGAGTTGGAATTAATAGATGTATTTAATTCATCATTATTGTCTGCAGACCACCCTTTTCCACACAACGAGTTTCCAGTGACAATGACCTCTGATGTGTTTATAAAATCTGCTGACTCAACAGAAGATGGATATGTCTGTGTATCTTGATCATGACTTGTTGTAGGCTTTGCAATGTCTATAGAAATCGATTTAAGATCTTTTTGTGATGGGGTATGTTCAATTTTAGTTGATGTTGCTTTCTCTTCCAAAGTTTCAGAATTGTCAGTTTTAGTTGTTACGTCAAGTAAATCTTTTGAAAGTATAAAATTTAACGCTTCATCTTCATTTAACACCATCATCCTACCTAATCCTGTCAGATTAGAAGTGTGGGTAGGTGTCAATGATAACTTTGTTTTTATTTCATCAGAAAGTGTACTAGCTACATCCAATCCTGCACTTATTGGAGCTGCTCTCATTGTAGGGACCCATATTCCCGCTTGCATTAGCACCTGTTCAGGCCACTGATTCAATAAACTTGAGTTAGTTGGCAAATTAAAATGAACACATGATTCTAATCCTTCAATTAGTTTCTGTGACACCTCTAATATCTCCGCATCACAAACAAATGCAGATCGGTTGTAAAATGGCTTAACAGCTGAAATATTCTTTAAGAGTGTAGCCATGTAAGATGATAACAAGCATTCATTAAGAGCAATGCGGAGCCAGGCACGACACTGTCCTATTTCTGTGTTTATTTGTGGCAGGGATGATATTTGATCAATATTTTGCCGATGCGATAAAATCAATATAAGAGGCCAGAAACTAGACTGTGGACGATAATCTGGATCGCTAGATATAACATTTTTAGCTTTCCTCAGAAAAGTGTCTTTTAAGCCATGGAGGAAAACAGCCTCTAACGCCATGCAAAGCGTATTTGTTGAGTCAGTAGAACCAAGAACGCTATGAAAGTTTTCTTCAAATTGACTATTATATTGAATGTCTTTTACACAATCTGACAAATTGTTTATTAACGATTCTTTGAGAATGGAATCACGACTATGTTTGTTGAAACTTGAGGCCACATTCTTGAAAAACGACATTTTTCACATTACGCAATGAGACGAATTTCTGTAGTAATATATATGCGATTTTAAAACTGTACTCGTTATATTAAATACATTAGGAAGATTTAAAAGAGTCGACGCAAAATGCGTAAACATAACAAATGTCAAAGTGACTATCCAAGAGTAAAAACAAGATGTATTTGCCAATGCAGCATCTAACAAGAAGTACCTTGAATCATATAAAAATATAATTGACAGCAGGTTTAGCTGATGAAGTTAAACTTTGTTGTTATATAAAAATTTAAGGTTTATACAATTATTAATAAAAAACGTTAAAAGATGTCCAGTGAACACTAGTACTATTCTGTGTCTATATTTTTGTTTTAGATTAGTGGCCCAGCCATAATGGAAACAATTCCAAAACTGCTACTGCTGATAAAATATTGTACAATTTATTGTAAGTTACATGTTACAGTGGAATTTGTTTTTATTATTTGGCCATAACATCTACGGAAGATGCTTATTGCAGCGTTAGTGGGTTTGTTGGGCGTCGCATTGCCGTCGATGGCTATAGAGCCCTATTGCGGCCCGGCACTTCTTGCCGCATTGGTCACACAAAAAGAGAATCCGTTGGAGCAGATGAAGAACAACAAAGCTTTTTCTGCTTGATGCTTTATTTAGATAAAATATTTTTTCATGTTCTAGTCAAAATTTAATTTAACGAAATAAAAAATATATATAATATTTAAGGTTTATGTTACGCAGAAAGCAACATATAATCATTGACAATTTTTATTAGCAATAGCCTATTGAATAAAATGCCCTGACGTTTTTTTAAGTCCGTGGACTTTTACTATCTGGATAAATTAAAAAAATACGCATTTTGACAGAACGTCTAATTTTTTATGTCATAATTTTGTATTGGTCTGTAGTATAATGTACATTTTTAATTATCCATATATAATGTCCGTTTAAATATGAGCGATTACGATGGACAACATTTTCAGTAACACATAAATTTTCCTATGTTGGACTGTTATAAATAATACGGAATGTTTTCTATGTTTTTGTTCATTATTCTGATTAGTATCTCGCATATATCTCATTCTTCAATTAATCATTATCATAGTTTTGAAAAGCAAGGTACAGTAATTTCTTTTTATTGTTCTCTGAGATAAATAAGTTGGTCACATGATTTTGGTTTTGAGTACCAATTATCATGAATTTAGTAAATAAGTAACAGAAATAAAGTCTATTAAATAACAAACTAACATACTATATATCGCTTATATTGTGGTGCAAAATACAATTTTCTACGATTACCCTAATTGTTAACAATTGCTTATGTTCCAGAATTTATGCTTTGTAGAAAATGTGGAGGTGATGTTGCTGACTCTCATTATTTATTTACAAAAATTAGTCATGGCGCACGAAAAATAGAAAAACAAAATTTATTCGGAAAAAGTAATGTAACAGTGCAGAGATTGGTTAATCCATATGGTGTACATTTTGAAATAATAACAATTGAAAAGGCAAGATGTCAAAATATAGGACCTGTAAGTCTTTTACATTTTACGTTGTCTGTTATAATAATGATCAATTAGAGCTAAATTTTCACAGAACACTGCCATGCATTGATTAATCCATTTTCAATATGAATTGTTTTCATTAAAGTACTTGGATAAAAAAATTACAATATATGTTTTACTTTGCTTTTAACATATATTCAATACAAATATATTGTAAGGCATGATGGTGTAAAAGTAATCTGATAGCAAGGAAAGTGAATAACCATTAAAGAATTTACATAGCATAGTACTAATGACAAATCAATTATCCTTGTATCCTGCAGTAAAATTAATATAACACTCTGATACCATTTGTTTTCAGAAGCAGGGTGCAGATTCTTGGTTTCCAGGATATACATGGAACTTATGCACATGCCCACATTGTGGACAGCATTTAGGATGGACATTTGATAGTATGACAAAAGATGTCAACGAAAATTCTATTGAAGACACAACTACTTTTCATGGATTAATTTTAACCAATTTATTGGCAGAAAATTGTAAGCAGCTTAGAATTTTTTGGTCTTACAAAACATGTTTTATTACAAACCTTAGAGAAAGTACATTAACATAGAATAATGCTCTTGAATTATATTGAGAACTTATTTGAACAATTGGTACAGATTATAGGTCTCTGTGAAAATTGCATAAGTGGTTAGCACTGTAGCTCCTATTACTGT
This sequence comes from Parides photinus, assembly GCA_018247975.1. Lineage (NCBI taxonomy): Eukaryota > Metazoa > Arthropoda > Insecta > Lepidoptera > Papilionidae > Parides > Parides photinus. The sequence continues at coordinate 6,857 of DWHU01000399.1, read as the reverse complement.
CACTATGCAGTAATGTGCAAATATTACCATGCTCCGGTTTGTAGGCCTTACAGTTAGTGAAATTTCTGGGTTGACAAGACTTAACATCTTATTTCTTAAGGCATGAAGCACAATATCATGAACAAGTGTCACTTAAGTTTTGCTTACATCTTGTCACATTGTTGAATAAAAAATACTAATTTATTTTCTTTAGTTACAGATTCCCTCATTATGATGCCAAAAATTTACAATATTTAAAGGGACACTGAAATATTTTATATGACATGTTATAACTCAAACCATCATACTAAGCAAGGCAGTGAGATTAATTATAAACTTTATTACTATGTTATTAAAGTAATTATATATTATTTTTATGTAGTTTTAATTGTACTATTTCATGAATATAATATTATGAAATCTATAATAATCTTAGCGAAATCATGTTTTTTCTATTTAATGTTATGTTCGAATTAATATAACTTAATTCTTAGTAAAGTTGCACATGGGTTCTTTTTCGTGTCATAAAGCTAGAGAAGTTCTGTAGCCCCCAAAGTATTTGTTACCAGTAATTTTAATCAATAACATTTAAATTAGTGTTTACCTATCATAAAATTCACAATTCCACATTTTTACACCTACGTAAAAAACACATGCACACTTGGCGAGACACTCCTCAAGTAAAAAGAATGAAATCAATTTACACTCTATTAAATAATGTGCCTAGCCATGGAGACTAGAAGAACAGTAAAATTCATTAAGTAAAAATATTATTTCAGAATTTTTTAGGACCAGATTTTAGAGTAACTGTTTTCATATTAATTGTTTTATTGTTTCTGTTGGTATTGTTTGGATGTAATAAATAATTGAGACTATCAGATATTAAACAAATTATTTGGAATAAAATAATATTGCAACTATAAATCGAGTTATAAGTTATTCTATCTTTAAAGTAGAATCAAACTGCATACAATGTGCATAATTTTATTACAATCTGTTAAAATATCTCGAACTTATCTATCTTTCGCAAACAAAGTGATACGTAATTTATACATATTAAGATTTCATGGAACATGCTAGAAATATACAATGTTTTTACCATGGCTTATAGACATTTGTCGATTTCTAATAAATGAAATCAGATATAATAGGTGATTATCAATTAGCAAAGAAAAGCAATAATGATTTGTAAATAAATGTTACACCTGTATAAAATTATCACTTTATTATAATCACAATTGCATCACATACTGCAAAGCATTGGTAAGAATTTTTTTAAATAATCACCTCTAAGATTACAATGTTTAATAAATATATACTTTTTAAGTTCAATATTATGCGGTAATAAAATGGTGGTATTTTATTTTCCTGTTTACAATTACAAAAATATTTTATAACTAATTAATTATGGTTATTTACTTACATATTTAAAGAAACTTTTAATAACTATTAATTTAATATGAATCATAAGGCAAAAGATATTTACATTTTTCGCTATTGCACAAACACTTCTTCTGTTCAAATGTTAGATTATTAATTGTATCATAATAGCTGTTTAAATTACTTGATCCATAGTCAATTGTTATTTCCTGGCTTGGTAAGATATTGTAAATGCTAAAAATAGCTAATTTTGGTAGAGGAGAATCAATTCTTACTGGTATTATATGGCAATTTGGATCACAACTGTGATTAATGTAACGGCCAATATTTCCAATACAAGAAGGATCAACAAAGGTTTGTGTCACATTATCATTTGAGTGCTCATTTAAACAAAATATAAAATTCATTTTTTTCTTTGCAATATTTATTTGATGTCTTTTAAGTGCTTGTGATTTTGTAATTAATTCTCCAGCATATTCACATATAAATGAACCTTTGGAAAGAAAGTTTTTTGTATAAAGGCCAAATCCTTTCTCTTTATTATCACAGACTCTAACCATTAAACTTTGACAAGGTCCTTTTTGAACTAGTTTATTACCACAGTTATTAATACATGAACATAAATCATTACATTCAAAAAAAGAATATTTGTTTTGATCAGCAAGTTCATAATTTTCTAAGTTATTGTAATGAGGAAACATATAATTTTTTCCCTTTGAGTTGTAAATACAAAAACAATTTGTATCCAAACAATTTTCTTTACAATCACATTTGTTAGTAAGTTGTGAATTAAATTTGTTTAGCAAATCTTCATAATCTTCGTTGTCTTCATGTGGTCCTGGTATGTTTTCAACTACATAGAGCAGTTTATCATCAAGATGATCATATTTATCGTTCATCATAAAATGAAAGGGTTTTCAAATTAATTGCATTTATTTAGGCCCTTTAACAAATACTTATGAACGAGAGTCACTGACATTGAAAATTTGTCGATGAATGTCAATATGACAGAAGAATGTTAAATAGCCATTTTTATACAAAAAATATGTCTTTAGAGATTATTATTGATTATTTTTTTGACTTGTTTTTATATATTATCTAATAAATTTTTGACAAATATATGGTTTTTCTTGCAGTTTTATAATCACCATATTCATAGTAGGCAAATCAATAACATCATTTATCTATTTCTAATGTTTATTTTTCAGTTGTGCTTTTTTCGGTTAAAACCGTATACCAAGTTTATTACTTTTATTTTAATGTATTAACATTAAAATTATTAAAATAATATATGAAATTCATATCACTTGTGTAAATTAATATTCATGTTGTAGATGATATGGCAAAGTTTTCTTTTGATAAATATTTTTTTTCTTGTATTTTAGGCTAAACATCTATTTCCAGCGCTTTTTGGCAATTATTATGTATTTTTTTATTTTCATTACTGCCACCTATCCGCCGTTCTTTTAAATCAAAGTCATTGTCATTTTATGAATAGATTGGAATGGGATAGGCTCAGTGCTGTGTATGCGGTTGTCTGCACTCGAATTTGCGGCCGCGCAAGCGCAATGTCGTGACGTGACGTAATTGTCCATTCATACTTTTTGTTCATTCAGTGAGACAAAATATCTTATTGACTAAGTGTTGTGATAATAAAGATACCGCTAAAGGTACAAATTTAAGGAAATTTTGTCTTTTAATTACCCTTTACAAATGTGAAGTGAAATTTGTGTGATCTGTACAGTGCACAAGGTACATTCATTGATGAATTAAAGTGCATGTATTCAGGCACATGCGCAATGCAAGTGTAAATTCATTAGACTTCAATTGCATTCGAAAATATTTTAATACACGTGAACTTTTCACTTGAATGACACGGTTACACACGCTCAAATTTGAACTATCCAGTTAACTCTAACTTGTCGAAAACAGGCTCAAGTAGAACATTACGACACTCCGGAAGTGCCGGGACAAGCCGGCCGAGGGGCTCGTTCCGAAAGAGATAACAGCGGATGAAAGAGATAAACAGTTATGGATTTAACATGGCGGACGAAACGCGTAAAGTGCGAGTTGAAGAACGATTAAAAATAAAGATTGGTACGTAGTATTCTAGATCCGTAGCTCATCATGTTTTTAGTAAATTTATAATGACATTGTTTACGCACTTAATGTTTTGCATTGGTTTTCAATTTTTGTTGTCATAGTGGTGAACAGGTGGTATACAAGTGTTATAAGTTTACAAATTCTATTTAAATCAATTTATTATTTATACTTGATTACAAAAATAATTAATCTTCGTATATTCATGTACAAAAATTGTGTTACTATTTATTGAACACCGTAATCCTTTTTGTTTTTGTCATGAGATGCTTTGACAGTTCGCGTACAGTTTATGAATGAATCGTCGTGAATACAATGAACTCGTGTCTAGATCATATTAGATTAGATATTTATTGCATGTATACTGTTGTGTAATTACAATAACGTAATTGGTATTAGTAATAGTCAATTTTATTTTAAAGATAAATAAATAATATGTAATTATATAGTAACAAAACAAAATAATCAGATTTTATTTTAATACATACATTAAAGGTAATGAAAATTTATTTCACATTCACCTTATAATGTCAGGGAAAATATGAATTCGTGCTTTAAAATAAAAGTTTTCAATGTTCTTTTTATATAAATGATTCATTTAAATTATAGATCATATTATTTCAAAATCTATTATAACACAACAAATAACCGATAATCTTCAAATATTTTGTAAATAACAAACTTGTATTATTATTACATTACAGTTTTAGTACCATATAGATACACAATCACAAAATTTTTGTTGAATTATATGTATTTTGTAAATAATATGTACAATTTTTGTAAAACATTGTTAAATGTAAAAATAGTGATCTTCATAAAGAAATTACAAAAGTTTTGAAAAGTCATGACCACTACACCGCAATGATTCATAACTTGTTAAGTGAGCATTAAGTAACACTGTGGAACAAACTCACAGTAAAAAGCTTCAATTTAGTGATGGTTAAGAAAATATGGTACTTTACATGATATTCTGATATCTACAAATGAATTATTAGTTGATATATTTAAACAAGTTGTCAATACTTGAATCACAAATAGCTTTAAGTAGGTGTAATACATAGATGACTGATTTGTGTGAGTGTCAGAGCAAATGCATAAATCTATGATAACGCGAAGTGTGTCTGCTATGATAAGGCTGCAGTGTGCCTTTCCGGGGCATGACCCATGGCCTATTCTCCTCTGCTAACTACACTATCACTACAATGAACCCTTTTACAGTTGACCCCATCCAAACTCCCATTTAATATTTGAGGCTATTTAAACAGATTATTATTGTTTCTTATAAAGTGATTATGGTTCTATTGCAGACAATTTACATCTAAAAATATTAAGCTCAGTATATTTATTAATATATTGCTAATTAGCATTTTAATAATGCAAACAGACAACCTTGTTGATTCTAACCTGAAGCTTGGGTATTTATAGCTCAGGTTCTAGGTGAAAAGGTTCTAGGTTTTTAATTAAACTTTGAAATACTTGCATATAAAAACTAATTGACTGTACTGATTGATTTTGTATTCTTGTGATCTCACACAGAGTAGGTACTGTACCTGTTTGGTGTGTTTATATAAAACTTGTATAAATAAGTGTACATCATACAATTCTAAAACAAAGTTACATATAGTGTACAACATAACAAAGATATCTATAACATTGTAAAAACTGAATCTGTCATATTATATAATGCTGGTTGTCTTTCATGACTATTATTGCTTGATTCATAAACACCTGCCGCATTTGAAAACCAAATTCATTAATAAAAATACAGATAATACATACAATGTTAGAGCACATGAAAGATGTAATCTTTTTCATTTTTATTTCATGGTTTAAATTCCATATCCATTATTTTAATTTTGATATGTTTGTGTGTTATGGCGCTGGACTTGAAAGCACAGGGAATCAAGATAATTGGCGAATACTTATCGTACCTTCGCTTTTCCGATGAGATATGTTAGTACCAGATGTTAAACGATTTCAATACCGTTTCCCGATATGTGGGTCCTCAGATGAATATGGACAAGACAAAAGTCATGTCTAATGTCTTAGTAAATCTTAGTTCAATATACATCAGAAATGTGATAATTGAAGAAGTAAAAGACTATGCCTAACTAAAACAAGTAATCGAACTTGGCATGAGTAATTTAAACAATAGTTCGATAAACGCATTCTGCTCTGTTGAGCAACTCTGGAAAACTCCACCACATCTTCACCTGGTAAATGCCCTAATGTCTGAAGACAATAGTCTCCAACGAGTGTGTCCTCACACTCGCGGTGTTGAGACGTGGAACTTGACTTTCGGTCTGGTTTAAAGACTTAAAGTCATACAGCGAACGATGGAGAGAGCTATACATTTATCTAAGAGACAAAGGTACGGAATGAAGAATTTCGTCTTCGTACTAAAGTTGTCGATGTAGTTCTCAAAATCTGTAAGTTGGGAGAAAATTTTGGAGTGGAGGCCGTGTGCAGGAGGCAAAAGTGTAAGACCTATGCAGTTATACCGACGACTTCGTTAGAGTGGTCGAAAGTGGGTGAATGCGCAAGGCTGACGATGAAGTGTTGTGTAATGATTAAATATTTAAGAATTTAATTTATAGTTCTTATATTAATTGTATGTGCTAATCTTTCAACGTTATTAGTGTTAGAAGTGAAACTACTATAGCCCAGACCAATTTTGTACTTGTGTATGCGTATTAGGTGATGGATGCGTTGCCCTAACGGCCGATAAACATGTCCTATACGTATGGTAACTTCCGCCGCGGTCCCGCCTTATCTATACCACACCTTTGTTCTTACCACTTAGTCAACCTATCCAAACAGGCTGCTGTTAATTGAATATTATAAATTTTATGTACCAACTAACTTAAATTGGCTATACAGTATTGTACCATCATACATACGTATGTATTTTGCTTGAAGTTTTATACTCAATCAAAAATTATATATTTATTACAGTTAGTCGCGTAAAAAAAGTGTTTAATTAATATATATATATTGTGTTTTACAAAGTATTAGTCTTGTTAGAGTAGTTAATAAATTATTATATTGATGTTTTCAAATCTCTTCCTAAATAATCTATATAAACAGAGTTACTATAAAACAGTTTTCCTATTATTTTCTCTGTTAGTTTGCAAAAATACTTATCTGATTTAATATTACAAATTATTAACTAAAACCTCAAAATATGGTCAGAATGTATATATCAATTTTTATTTTCTGTTAAGCCGTGATAGCCTAGTGGTTACGGACCTCACCCTCTGAATCGGGGGTCGCGGGTTAGAATCCAGGTCCCGCACCAATGACTTCTAGTTACGTGCAGTTTAAGAAATTAAATATCACTGGCATTCCCAAGGAGGGTTAGCGTCAGGCAAGCGGCCGGCTGGAAAAACCATTGC
>DWHU01000398.1:0-19767 GCA_018247975.1 Parides photinus | reverse complement strand
AAGACTTAACATCTAATGTCTCAAGGCGATGAACACAAGGTGGTGCTGTGTTCCTAACAAGTACCACGTTGTTATGAACAGGCCTATTACCATCAGGTGAACGTCCTGCTTGTCCCGTTGCTTCATTGAATAAAATAAATCAAGAGTGTATTTATTGGATCGTTAGGTCAAAGTTTGACGACCGCTGCGTTGAAATGTTGAAGTAAGTTTTCTCATTACATCGTGATACACTTCATTGATTTATCTTAAAAAAAGAGATAAGCGATGCTTATCAAAACTCTATGGTCAAGGGCAAATGAAATTAATCGTTAAACGCCATAGTGATCTGTGAGAACTTCTGGTTCACGGAAACCCACGACCGATCTTTGTTTTAAAAATTTTGGGTACATTTCTAAATTATAATCGCGAAATAAATTTTTGATGATGTATGACTTATTCGGTCGATGTCTTTGTACACGTATGTACGTTTTACAAAATTATGAAACCTATAAGAGGCCAATGTCCAGCTGTGGACATGAGCTGACGACCAGAGACAATGAGTTGAACATGATCGATCGTAATATCAATCAGTCAATTGCGCTTCAAATATATTAGAATCGTTATCAGAATGAGCTTTCCACATGTATATACATGTCATATTACTTTATCGATATTTATACTTCAGAAAACGAGCAGTTTTCGAAATCTTAGAGCGTGCGATTCACTTCGAGCTGTTTTTGATAAGACAGATAGATAATAGTTCCATCACAATATAAATGTATATGTGGGAACAGAATGTAATAGGATAGAACGAGAGCCACAGCGTATGCGAGGTAAAAGGAGAGAGAGAGACAGGGAGAGAGTAGTCAAACAAAATGGTGTGAAAGACTAATTTAACGGAATTTAAATTATAATTATTTAATAGTATTTCTTTATGCCATAGCATATCACGTAATTCCGTTATTAATTAATCGCCAATCCGCACTTGGCTATGGTGCTCTGTATATTGCAGATCACGGCTCTCTCGTTGTGAGAGAAGACTCCAAGTCTAGCAGTGCGAACGTTAAGAAGGTTGTTTAATATTTTTTTATTATCCCATAATTTTTGGGGCTCCATCTGGGATTTGAATCCGAGACCGAGATAAATAATTTTGCGACGCTTTGTTTTCGCCTACACAAAGTGAATGGAACCTTTACGGGGCTAGGGTGTGATTTTTAATATCTCTCAAACTATTTCAGGTTTTTAACGTAACTATTTTATTACATTATTATAACCTTAATTACCCTAAATAGACTTAATAAACCTTTGATGAGGATTTGAATGCCAATGTGTCGTATGTACTTAAACGTGTTGGTTTATGAGCAATACATTATACAGAATGAAAGACGTACATGCTTATATGTATATCCCTGGTTAATCCTATGTGGAATGAAAATTTGACTTTGAGTTATGCAAATTCTTTATATAAGCAATGTAATATCTTCCGTGCGTATTTATTATTCTAATATGCAAATTAGATAGGTGTAGAGTAAAACATTCACCAAATGGTAAATGATACAACACATCGAATATCGTATTATACATCGTGCTCTAAGTCACTTCAAGGTTATGAAATAGTATGTGATCGTATTATTTCGATTTCTACTGAATTATATAAGTAAAACATTATATAGAGAATCAATCCCGTCTCTTATAAATAGTAAAAAAAAACCTGTGCATGAGCGGGAGATGGGTGAGATGTTGACCTGATGGTAAGGGCTACATTATACACCATTACCTTAGGCATAAAATGTTAATCATTGTTATTACTTTATTAGCTACAACGTCTTTAAAACCGGAACTGCTATGTTATCGCGTTTTTAATTTTTAGTGGGGGAAATCTTTAAAAGATATCCTGCTTTTAATGTGGGATTGCTACCCACTAAAAACCCATCGCTGGTCGCTTAAATGCGTTGGTAGTCATTCCGGAATTAAGGCACGCAAACCCGAAGTCTTTTTGTCACCTTCTTTGATATGCTTAGTAGATAGAGCATAGTCCCAATTCTTATTAGCTAAGCTTCCTGTACAAATATTTTTTAATAAAAAATATATAAGAAAAAAACTAAACTTGTAGATAAGCGCGGGAAAGCGGAACGAAGATAAAAAAAATTGGATAGAGTATTGTGCTTATGTGAAAAATCGGAATATAAGAAAGTACTATATTCCCACCCATAATATGGAGACATGGGAAATGGTGTCTGGTAATATATATCACTAAACATTGCTTACATTAGCAAATGCAACTATTTATGCTAACAAATATATCAATAGATAAAGAAACAAAAACTATAACATAAGTAAATAATTTGCATCCAATACATTATATAACATCGGTACATTTATTTTTTGTTTACACGAGGAAACTGATTTACTTTAGATACAGTGCTAGGTTTAAAAAAAAGTATTCAATTAAGCATTTTTTTATAGGAAGCGGAGAGAAAGAAGTACAGCTTATATGGTGATAGAATGATATACACTGCACCATATTAGAGCTATGAGGCAAGAGTCAAGTTTCGTTACCCTTTTTTTAGTGATACCGTTCTACTGCGGGGGCATCATAATGGTTAATCGAATTCTTATTGTCTCAAATCCCCATGTTTTACACCTTCACACACTCTGCAGTTACATTTAGCGAGAGGCCTTGTTAAGGCCGCGTCTTAGGGTAAAGCAAGAACTGCGACCCCATTTTATCAGTGTTTAGAAGTATCATTACCCTAGTAATTCCACTAGCTACTAACGCTTTTTAAATCGTATCATTATATTGTTAACAATGCTCTTTGGCTGCAGAAAATGAAGAATGATAGACTAATGACACAAATACACAGATTTGAAACATTAGTATCATTACGTAAAGCTTTGGCAGCGCTTGTATTTTGGTGCTGTTTTATTATTAACTATTCCCCGTTTACAAATGTACTAGATCTGTGTTAATGTTAAAAAAATACATTTCTAATACTCTGATAGATGTTAGATTATCAAGATCTAATGTATAACTAGTAAACGAGTTTTTGGTTAAGTCATTTAATAGCAAGTAGACATACGTATAAAGCATAGATATATCTATATCTATAATGCAGAAAGAAAACGTAAATAATGTATATAAAATTAAGCACTTAATGTCAGAGAGAAGGATGAAAAATCTAGAGTGTGACCCAAATAATACATTATCAAAGTTCAATGTTTAATACGTCGTCATATTAACTTATGATAACATAGTTTTATTTATAAAAATGTATAAATCATTAACGATATGGATAATTCCCCTAAAATGTAGGTAATGCCGAAAGAGATTGGAATCAATTCTTTTATAATCATTAATTTATTGCTAATATACTGCAGAGGTTATCAACCTTTTAGAAACTACCCCCCACTTTCACAAAGAAAAAAATGCCAACGCCTCTTTTATTAAATGACACCAAATTTATGTTGTGCACTTTTTGTAGCATTATCAGGTCTTTTTTTTAACATTTGTTATTGTATATAATTAATATAAAAATTCGCATGCTGTTACTTATATAATGTTAAGTAGGGGGTGACAAAGTACCCGTTGAAAACAAAAATTTATAATTTTGTTCATCATTTACTATAATAAAAAAAAATCGCTCTCTCTATTCGTTCTATATTAAGACTGAAAATAAGCACATGCATGAAGTACTGTTAACAACCACTAAAACCTGTGTATTGGAAGAGTGCTAACGTACTTGTTACTATGTAACAAGTTCTAACATCATCTACGAGTAGACCATTGGCATTATCCTCCGGTCTACTTTGGATCATGCTGAGATGTTATATGGCAGGTGTAAAAAAAAAGTTGAAGTATACCTATAAATGCAATATAAATGAATACATATATTATTAAATAAACATAAAAAGACTGTTCAGTAAAGATCTTATGCTTATCGGCCTGATTTCTAGATTATATTTAAAACCTCACACTTCTGCTGCATTCAGCTGCATAGTATTGATTTTCCTGTACTTCAGTTCAAGGACATTGTAAAGTCGCATCTGCGCTTTGCGAACACTACGACGTAGTTGTATTTAATGATTAGGTTTCACTCATCAGAGGTCGGGATCACCGGCAATTAATATTTTAACCTCTGACCTTTGAGATACATTTTCGATAAGCCTTCTTTTCAACAGTTTCAAATATTTTTTTTCATATGAATTTTACATTTGCTTCAATAAAATTTACAAGGTATTTTGGTGACTATCCTATTGGGTAAGAACATTACCTGTATCAATATTATTTATACAAACAAACATTTGGTAACAACATAAAATAAAATAATAACTAGCAAAAGTAATTGCTTCAGTACTTTCGCGTTTTGCAGTAACATATTTGTAACAATAAAAAATGAAATAAAATTCTATTATTCCTATTCTAAAATTTCTATTATTATATATTAGTGTTAACAACTAAAAGTAGCTCTCGTTAGTAAATACGCAGCACGTCAGATGGTATTGAAACATCATTAGAGATCCACTTCATTCAAACGTTACATGAGACCCTTTGTATAACAGTGGACGACCTTCGCTTGAGATGATGATGACAGCATCCGTCGCTCTAATATTTACTACCAATTTACTATCTACGTCTATCACTAGCCACAATACACTTCGAACTCGATGTTTGCTACATCACTTCTGAACAGTAGTAACACAAATCACAGCTTCTACTTTAGCTGTCTCCTATTACTACTTTGACTATCTCTAACAAGAGACCACCTACTTATGTCGTGTTAGAGTCAAATTATATTTTATAATCAAAGCTCAGGTAGTACTAAGCACCCTGTAGCCAAAAGTTAGGAAGAATAGGACTGACGTAATAGCTCTGCCTATAGAAGGTAACTAAAAAAGTTTTCAGGCTGTAGGAAGGATTAAACCAAAGATTAGAGGAACACCGGTATCCTTCAAGATTTAAGAGCTTCTAATGCACTAAAGGAGACTATTGAGGAAATATAAGAGAATATAATTCATGTATTATATATTTGAAGATTCTTTTTTACAAAATGTTAGCAATTTTATGTCCATAGGTCTGTAACTCTTATTCTTGAGTCACATCTGTACAAAGTTTTTTTTCTAATTCATACGGATAAGAACAGCATATATATTAACAATTAAAAGAACTGGTTTTTGTTGCTAACCCGTACAAGAAAAAAGTAAAAGCTCCGTTCCGTTACTATGGCCGACAGTGATCAAGGTTAATAAATATTCAATAGTATCCACTGAGACTATTAGGTGAGCGTGGACAGCAGGGTTTTCTAAATACTACTGTCGTTTTAGTTAATAGCTTCATTATCTTTGTTATTGTATTATATTGTTATATTATATATATCAAGTTACAGAGGAAGGGAGCAACAGGCTGTTTCGTAGTTAAGTATTTTCACTAGCACTACAAGAGATTATGATACAAAAAATTGGGGGACGTGAACAGTGCTGCCCTATAGTCAACTTCATTTACTAAATATGAAAAGAAGAAAATATGTAATAACGATACTGCTAATATACAACTTACAATAGCTTAATATGTAGTGTTCAGTACTAAAGATATCCACTGAAGACTACTTCCAGTTTATTACATTTTGTTTGTCTGTATTAGACATTGAGAATTTCACTTAGCATTCGATGAAACCTGTCAAATGATTATAGTACAGAAATAAAAAAAAAATAAGTTTATCTATCTTCGGCCTTGTTGGTATATCATCATATATCACACAAAATAAAAAATAAGGATATTCATAGTATTGTTAATTTAATTAACCTAAGTCGTATTTAGTACCGAAAATATTCACTGGTTGTTGCAAAAAAAACTTGTTAAATTTTGAAAATTATCAAAATGATAATCAGAGCGCCGGTTGCAAATTCCATGCCCATCGCATGTTGATAAGAAATGCTTGGAGACAGATAAAAACTATAATCAGTCATTTTTATTATCAGTGAATGTTTGAACTAGTCTTCAGGTCCCCTCATATCTAGAATAAACCAGTACATTAAGGAAACATCCTAAGTTTTGAACACTCCAATTTCTACTTTTTGATCTGTTCTACAGTTTGAAATTTTTGCAAACTGGGCATTAATTTTGTAACAAACGAAATAAATCCGTTATATATAGTGTTCTACATAGCAACGTGATAAACTATAACACGATGTTATGTATGCTATCACTCGTATAAATAATACTTATTATCAATTCCTTTATAAATAAACTAGTAAAGACTGACATTTTGCACTCGCAATTTCTCTCTAGATATAACATTAATAATTTACTGTTTAAATGTAAACGTAGATAATGGGTTTATCATGTACATTGATTTTCTTACACTTTGACAATTGTCTAAACCAGTGTTTCCCCACCCATGTACCTAACCCTCCCCTCCCCCCACGTCCTTTATTACACGATACAAATTTTTCATATTAAAAAACTTAATCGTCTACTTAAGAAACCCTATTTAATTTAACAACTTTATTTTGTTTAAATTTGACACCGATGTCTAAATCGAAGAGGGCAAAGTCATTTCGGGTCATTTCTTAAATTGCCCCCCTCCAAACGTCGAATTGCCCCCCTGCGGCGCGTACGACCCTCGTTGGGAAAGACTGGTCTAAACGAAATTGAAATAAAAGATAATATTTTTGTGTATACACTTGACATTCTAAAAATGCAAACATTGAAATTTTGGCTCATGTCCATTAGTAGTGAATTTTAAAGACACGTTTTAAAAAATATTCTTGTTCCCATTAGTGCGATTTCAGGGCTTTAATAACCGTGACCCCTATTAGCATTATGCCACCACCGTGTGCAGATGATGGATGTTACATTCCCTCAATATCTCATCTAACACACGACTCTGAGGTGCGACTTCATGCAGTTTAAACAATTATAAGTCTTCATCAAGAGTGAATAGACTTCATTACGAAAGTCTTCATCATGATAACCCCGACTTGACCGGGATTTGGACTGCATCACTTCGGCTTGTATAGCTCGAAAGGTGCTTGAATAAACTGCCTGTGCACGTGGCCTCCATACAATATGATAGCCAAGTGGTTTGGGACCAGGGCCTCCAGGGTCCGAATCCGGCACGCACCTATGACTTTTCTAAGTTATGTTGGCTTTAAGAAATTAAATCCTACTGGCTTTATCCGCCAACCCGCACTTGGCCAGCGTGATGGATTGAGACCAAATACTCTCTCTTTATGGGAGAAAGCTTCGAGTCCCTGCTGTGGAAACATAATGGACAGAAAAAAAAGATCTTCATCATTTTATATTGCTTAAGTAGTTATCTCAACCGAAATTAAATCTTGATTAAAAGATTTCCTTGGTGAAAAAAGCAATTGTAGATATGTATAAAAAACATTTATCGTATTAATATCTTTGTTCGCACTTGAATGGATTTTCATTTTGCATTTCACAAGATTCAGCCGATTGAATGCAAACAAAAGTATGGAATTTGTTAAACATTGCTGTGGAAACTCAGTTATGTTTTCAAAACTGAACAGTTCTTAGCATTATTAACAGTAGAAAAAAATACAAACAATACTTGAACTTAGTTATTGCATTAAGTTAATGAGATACTCGTACAATTGTTCAACAATATTATTTCTTTTATAAAGGCAGAGAATGCGTATAAGGATAACGACGAGGAAGTGTATAATAAGGAAGTAGGAAGATGTTAATACAATACGTTCAACCCATCTGTTTAATGCTTTTCAGTGTCAAATTCTTTTTAAGATCTAAAAGGCCCTATACATATATTTACTGTTATAATTCTACTGATACTAAACTCTAAAATTAGCAGTACAATGTGAAAATATCACTATATTAAACTTCCGTTGATATTTAGTTAGAAATGGAGTCCCCGAGTTTTGATAGCATGGCGCAATTAAAAATAAAGGATTTGCCATCTTCTGAAAAAAAATTTAAAAAATCGAACCCAAAACAACGCAACCTCGGAAAGCAAACGGCGCATAGTGAAAATTAGTACTAATTAAGCAGCGACGCAACTTTGAAAAAAAAAAAAACGAAAAAGAAACGACGCAAAGCGAGGTATTGGTAGGTGCAGACAAAATGTGATGATAACGAAATACTTAAGATGGGGTTGATACATTAAAATTACAAGTAATTGAGGACAGTCATCTATCCTGAGCAAGATTTAATAAAAACACAGTATCAGCTGTGTGATATCAAATAAGTAGAGAAAGAATATAGAGACGAATACACAAAAAAGGCTACTTAAATTTAGTAAATACTGTAGAAAAATGCTGCAGAAGACAACTTCAGCAATTAACAACATGGGGCCGCAAGAAGTAAGAAGATATTGATAGGTCCATTATTAATACCAGAAATAAAAGTAAACTCGCTGTGAACACTATTACGTTACATTTAATTAGTCATTCTTTTATGGGCAACTGCATGTGTTTATGCAACAAACTTCCTGATATACTTTGAAAGGTAAATTATGCTAAAATACAGTGGCCTGCACAGGATCATGACGCTGGGTATGCGGCGGAGTACTCGGTCACAAAAACTAACTTTTATAGATTTTTTGCATAGCCAGAGCATCGCGACGGATTTCTAAGTCTAAAACCATGCCGACAGAACAAGTCTTGTTGCAAGATTTCCGATGTGCGAACATTTTATTAAAATATCTGTGAATGACTAGTAAAGCACTACCTTTCTGCCTATACGGAGCGTACGCCCCTGCTAAAATAATATTATTCTGCATAAGAGTAAGTAAATATGTATAACAAAATTTAGAATTACTTTAGTACTATAGTTTAATTGCCTAATAGAAAATTAGTTTAATATTAGCTGTGAAGATGGTGCAGTCATATTGTACATTCTGCATTTTTTGTATGTAAAGAAATATATCAAATATATTAAATATATGTAACCAATATTACCAACACAATAAAATGCTCATCATTTAAGTGTTTCTCCTTTCCAAAAAGTATTCAAATTATTTCAATTAAGACATTT
The DNA here is from genome assembly GCA_018247975.1 of Parides photinus. Lineage (NCBI taxonomy): Eukaryota > Metazoa > Arthropoda > Insecta > Lepidoptera > Papilionidae > Parides > Parides photinus. The sequence continues at coordinate 10,775 of DWHU01000398.1, read as the reverse complement.
CATTACTATTTAAAATTGGAAAATTTTACCAAAAAACTGAGTATTAAATGCAATTCATAACTAGTATGAATGTAAAATGTATAATTTACAATAATTATAACAACAATAGTTACATAATCAATTAATTGCTTTATGCTAATGTGTAATGGATTGTTTTTTATGTTATATTACAAAACATTTCAAGATTCAAGATAATTGTATCTCCACATGCACACAGAATAATCTAATAATAACATTACATGAATTATCTGGAAAAGTAATATCTAGTAAATATTAGATGCCAAATATGTTTTGTTTAATATGAAATATGTAGCAAAACTATTAAATATCTGCAAATCAATTGAGATTGATTCTTTTGTATCTATGGCTTCCTAACACAAGTACCAAAATAGAATAATTATAAGCTTGTCAATAATTGATAAACACAATCACAGATTGTACTTTATTTTAGCTCATTTGTAAGTTTATAATAAATAAACAAATTAAAGCTATATCAAGGTTGTCCACCTGCTGAATTAATTGCATCTCTAATTTACTAATGGTCATAGATATTAGTAAGGTTTTTGTGGTAAACAAAAAGATATATATGAATTGGTTTAATCCTAATCATTGTTATAGAATGTTTTATGCATGTCTTATGTGGTGTATATGTTTAAAGTAATAGTGCAATTTATTTTTAAAAGTAATTATCATTGTAACAGTGGAGAAAAACTAAGAAATTTTAAAATTATTTTATGAAGTGTAATGGTTGTCTGAATAAAATTTGTTCGGCAATAAGACTAGCTTATGCTACAATAGATATACTTTTGTATTTTTACCCACTTATATGGTGTGTAAATATAGATCATATAGTAAATAAATGAAAATAGACATTTTTGAAGTAACATTCTTTCACACTGACAATAAAAAGATAGGCTAATATTATGATTACACTATTTTACAATAGTTCCAGGTCACATTACATGTAGCAACAAGTTATTGATTACATTGTTGCTAAGTAAACAATATTACTAGTGATAAGTCATGTACTATGAAAAATCTTTTTTGATTAAAACTTTATTAAGTATTTTAATAAATAATCAGTTTTGAGTCTATATATTTTTTAAAAATTTGACAAATAAATCAAATAATATCTTTAATTGAACAAATGTGCTTTTTTGTTTACTATTTAAAATTTTGAAAGTTTTAAATGTAACACTAACTACAAAATGGAAGCCTATAACATCATTTAAAGACAAAGGTTAATGTAAACTAACATTTACATTTTGTGACTAAGGTCTACGACGTTGTATTAAATTAATGAAACAATTGTTAGTGATGGATAAATTTCATAATATGTTTAATCAGCATGAACAACTGTCAATAAAAAAATATTAATTATATTACAAAATATTTTCTCTTTTATTGTTTCTATTAATTATACAGTTATTATTTCCATATACTATTTTGACTGTATTACAGCATGAGTTTTTTATATTCATTGAAGCAACAAGACAAGTAGAATATACCTGTTGGAAAATAATACACTTGCCCACAACACAGTGGTACTTGTTAAGATAATATACACAGCACCACATTGTGCTCATCACGTGGAGACTTATGTTCGTACTACCTTCCTATATACCAACTACTTTCAAGTTTAGATACACCAGTATTTTTACTAATTACAGCATCCTCCAAACTAGACCACTGTAATATTGTACACTACTGTTTCTTGGCAGAAGTAGGAGCTGTGGTGGGTGGTACTTATCTAGAGGTGAGTATCTGGCAATGGATATCTACCACCAGTAAATTATTATGAATTTCTGTAAGGTTTCTACAATTTAAACCCATGCAAATGTATGTAACAGTATTATAGTAATTTAATTAGTCTATTGTTATGTATTTTATATCTTAGAGGGGCCGACTTGTCGGGTGAGTAGATATTTTATAATAAAATTTTGGATTTTAAGACAATATAGCTAAAGAACACTCCTGCTGGATCATAAGAATTTTTTTGAAAGATTTAGTTTTAGTACAAAAACAAAGCACAAATTGCCCATATTGTATTAAGCTGGAACTCTAAATTTCATCTTAGAGGAGAATGTAACCACAATACACTAATGTGACCAAGAGTAGGCTGGTGAAAATGACAGATACTCTTTTTAAACATACATTAAAAATATAAAATTCTAATATTATTTAAATACAAAAAAACATAATTAAAGTTATGTTATAGCATTTACAATTAGTTTAAATTTAGTAGACTTGGTTAGTTTGTGATGTAAAAAATATATGTTGCTTTTATTACTTTACATACATACATACAGTCAGGCGTCTTTCCCAATGGGGTAGGCAGAGACTACTTCTTTCCACTTTACTTTAATTAAGTTTAAACCCCAATGTTAAAGTAATTTAGTATATTTATTTTTTGGTAAATAAAGATATTTTGTATTTGAATTTTTGTATGGAAAACATTTTATCAGGTAATTGTTTATCAAATCAAGGATGAAAATGCACGATTATTAGTGCAACAATTAGCTCATATCGTAACTATTCACTGCAACTTTATTGGATGCGCAATAACTAAGAAATATTAAAAATTCTACTCATAATTAAAGTATATGTATGTATTAAAGCATATTTAGTTTTTAACAATGCATATATTCAAAACACAATTAATAAGGGAAGATTATTTTTTATGTAATATAATCAACCTAAGACATAAATTAAGATTTTCCCGACACATTTATGAAATATTGGCGCTATAAAACGTTAAGAAGGTGAAGAATATTCTTACCTGCGAATAGGTGAGTCTCAAAGCATAAAGAGCAACTTGCGACGTTTTCATAATGTCCGAACCAATTTGTTCGCTGGAAAAGAAATAGCTACTTCAAAAAAGTACATATACATCAAAAATACTTTAGATTCATGGAACAATCACGTTAAATTAACTTTTATTAAATACTTTTTACATAACCTAAGTCAGATTATATGTCACTCACGGATTTTGTCAAATATGATTAAAACGTATTGCAGTTATAAACTAAAATGTATTAAAACTTTTTTGTTAACCTTCAAAACAAAGAAAACCAAAAAAAACTTTAATTTTAAATTACGTACAAGCACCCGCTGAATCCCGCGAATGAAAGAAATGTAAATGTCTGCAAGATTTAGCAATTATTCTCTACTCAAATGCTCCAATAGTATTGCAGTATTTATCTTAACGTAAGTTGGTATCTCTGCTTTATGTTGCCCCATTATAAATAAAATTATTACTCTCCGAAGAACATTTTTATAATGAAAAGAGGCAAATGAAATTCACAATATTTATACGTTATATAATGGTTAATTTTACCCAGTTTTAGTTTTTAAATGTTATAGCGAATAGAGTAAAAAGAATTACCAAATAAAAAATAGTAGAGATTTTTTTTTTATTTGTATTAAGTTTTCCTTGTTAAATAATCAATAGATCTTTATTATTGTATTTTTTAATTGATGAAAAGGTTTGTGTGATCATGATAATGTCTATTCCATGCCACATTGTTTTGGCAACTAACACCTTAAAACACTGGTAGCATGAAACGCTTTAAATTTATTTTACATCAAAATGTCACAGCTATTAAGATAATTCTAAAATTATGCACTAGTTTGAAGACGTAATATGTACGTACTACCTCGTGAAAAAGAGCAACTTAATTGAAAAGTATTTACTTTTCAATTAAGTTGCCTTTTTTTCACGAGGTCTTGTTAATCAAGTCTTTTAAAAATTAATTACATTGTTCAGTAGCTTTTATAACAAGTTGAAAATTATGTATTTATTAAAAAAAAAGAGATGGCGTTAAAATAAAAAAAAAGAGCTTGGATATTCTATGTACAGCGCATTGGTTACTGGTTACATTATCATTATGTAAAAATGTTTTGTGTTGCCTGCAAATGTATATAGCACATATATAAATTAACAAAACGTATGGTTATATTATGTTCTAATAGTACATATTCATAATATCTCAGAATTATTTTAACAGTTTTGCAATATACACTTTACTTCTACTCAATCTCTATTGCCGGATACGGCCTAGTTAGAAACTGTTCCACCGCCTATTGCTACTCCTGACACAAAAACCCCCGTTACAACAAAAATTTTTTTGACTCTGTCGTCTCGCTTACTAACCTGTTAATAGTAAATGCAGCCACGTACCGACCCACCCCACCGGAGACATTCAGATGCGTCGTTCGAACTTTGAGATATATTCTACAGCTTCCGGACGACGCGACGACGGTTAGACAGGCTCTCATTAGGGAACATCGCATACGTTCGATTACAAGACGCCGTCGCCGAAGATGGTTATACTTCTAGAGCTACAGGGCTCCAATCATCCTAATAGATAGTTAGCTGGACTTTTTTCCGCTATTTTCCTCTCGGCACTACATTTTCCGAAGTGGTAATAATATTCGGATAATAGCAACCGATCCACTTGAGGTTCGGCTCTCTCGGGCGTCGTCGAAATTATAATAAATAAGAATGAGGCACGAAATTTAATTTGAAAAATTTACACCAAAAGCTTTTTGTTTGGTTTAGCATATAAATGATCAAGAAGCAGCGTGATATTAATTACTGATTTCATATATACTTACATTTGTTTTTATATGTAGGTACAACGCACATTTCATCCATACAATGTGTGGATAAAAACTTTTAATAAATCAGATTAATAAAATTTTTTTATAATTGATTTTTCAGGGAATACTGCATAATGTTACAAAAGTTATATATATACGACATAGTGTTGTAAAGTCGGAAAAGATGTATAAAAACTAGCAACAAATTTGTTTTTTTAACAAAAACTATAGATTCTTTGTTTTTTTTATATTCTTTATTATGTAACTAAATTCACTAAGGGCGGACTTAATGCCAGTAGATATTCTTTACCAGTCAACCCGAGACGTGAAGAAATGCTGTGGTAAGTGAAGGGAGAATAAAGTTTGAAACTAATACTAAATATACTATACATACATGCAAAAATAAATAAAGACATACATAAATAAATAGATACATAAAAATTCAGAAAAAGTTTTATATATAATATGAATGAATATTTATACCAAAAATTTTAAATATCGTTTTCACATTAAGGGTTGAACTAAAACCGTACCTAAAAATTATTATAATATTAATACCTCATGAGTACACGTTTTGGACACAATTTGAAGAGATCGCATTAGCACAGAAAAAAAAATTTTTTGCAACAGTACGAAATGAATCATTCATTTGTTAGGTTAATATTAGTTATATTTGTAGACTTCTGGTACTTGCGTTGGTATACATATAGACATCCTTCCATGAGAGAAATGTCACCAGAACAAAGTTTTTTGGACATCTATGGCACTTTACACTAGTATCCACGCCCTTAATACAGGAACACAGTAAAGGTTGTATACTGCGATAAACTGTTGTGGCACCTACTTATAAGATCGTTAGTATCAGAAACCTACAACAACAACAAACAACAAAAATAAGAGTAATACTACTGCGGCCTGTACATGTACGTGTTGGCTGAAGTTAGAGGAAAGATAAACAATTTTTAATTTAATAAAATTTCTCGTAAAATTATTTATGTATATTTCAAAGATTGTTACTGGCAATAAAAGTTATTATTAAAGTTATTATTCATATAGGCAAAAGTACTTAAGTTTTCAGATAAATAATTTCATTATAATTTGTTGTAACATATGTGATGTACACGCAAGGGGAACGCTTCTATGTTTGCGTAAGGAGTATTCAATGCGTAGAATGTTAAGGTTTTGAACAGGAGTCAGGATTACGGACAAGTATAAGCAATATACACGAGCTTGTAGAAAATTAATTCATAACAAATAGATTTGTCATATCTTTTTACATCATTTATAAACTCTTATCTAATTTAAATTTTTTTCGTTTTGTCGTACGTTATTTATACTAGCTTCTATTAACTTATTTACCTACGTACTTTACACTATTTGCATGCTTATGTTACTGATGGTTGGTGTCTGTTGCCAAAGATATTCGGAAACATTACTGTATTCCATTTTGAAGGGCGTTGTAGTTAGAGAAATTACTTAAGTAATTATACTTATGTCTCAAAGCGACGTGCGCAATGTGTGTGATATGTATACCATCCTAACTTATACTACATTATTATGGGCAGGCGTATCACTTATCATCAGGTACATTACATAACGCGCCGCTCGTTTTGTCGGTTCATTAAAAAAAAATCCCTATGTCAGACATTATGAAGCGCTTAAGGCTTTATACGCCAAATAAGCTCATAATGGTTTAGTCTTTAAGTGACTTTGTCAGGTCTTTAGTGACCGATGGTCCTGAGCACTTAAAATATCCGGGTAGTCTATATGTAATTAAATAAACGCAATAATATCCTTAAAAATTATTTCCAACAAATTTAAATTTAAATTTATTTAACATTTGTGTTAGAAGTATGAGTAAAAGGAAGAACATTGCGTGCTTATTCAATTATTTATACTTTATTTTACCTTGTTAAATGCACACATTTAATTTAGAAGGATATTTGGGCTCAGCATCAGTGTTTTAGTATCTTCCATGTCCTCGTTTCATATTATCTTGACTATCGCGTAGATAACCGAAGCTGAGCAAACGAGACTTGTGTACACAACCATCGTTTGATATAAGCTTGATTGTTGTAATTAAATGCAGCTAGAATGACGAAATTCCTCTTCGAATATAATATTATTATATTACAAAAAACGTTATTTTGTGTACCTGCGTTAGTAATCCTTAATATTTTCAAATACTTTTTGTTCGCAGTCCAATACATGTGGTACGTTGATATGCCTTTGAGTATTTGTAAAATTTCCTATCAATATTACAAAGGACATTTTATTTACTTAATTAAAATAAATCAATGAAGTGAAATAAATTAAAACTCGATGAAATTGTTTCTAACTCGTCTGGTACAAGTTAAAGAAAAAACATAGTGTATACGTAAAACGCATTGCGTTGATAAAATTTTGAAATTTAACCTTTTATTGCGTTTAACCTGTAATAACTTTCAGAAGAGGCTAATTGTTTAACGTAACTTAGCTTTAAAATGTGCCTGCTAACAATAAGGCACTAACAATAGTTTGGAAAATCGAAAGCGGCGACAATTTATTTATTTCCTGGGTTACGGGGCGGTGTTCTAAGATCGATTTTCCTACAACTCATTCGCAGACTCTTGAAAACGATAACAAAATATGAATAATGTCGTCTCCCAACCATACGTGTGACGTAACAGGTGAGTTTGTATAAAACACACTGCTTCTAAGGTAAGGCGCCATTTTAGTCTAGCCACCTTAAGCGTGAGTTTCTGTAACGTTTACAAACTTTTTAACACAGTTACCTATTTAGTGTGGTCCGATCCATGTATGTACTAAGTTTACCCTTGTATCGAATATAATATTATTATACATTAGTCTGTTAATTTTAAAATATATACAAATTTAGTTTATAGAAGTCCATACGCGTGTTTTATAATCTCGCGTCTGTCATTTAAATTCAAGCGGGAACACACTTTAACGATAAAATTAAATTGACCATCGCGTTTTCGACTTTATCATTGGGTAGATAATACATCTAATTTGCAAACATATATGATTTTCTAACTTGTGATTGGTCACATGATGATTAAAACAGGGGCGACCATAATTTTTACATTGACTAATGACATAAACATGTGATACAAGATGGCCGACATTTTCAGAGGGAAAACCACTGTGGAAAACTTTTAAAGGCGGTAAGAATTAATCTATTATTATTTTCTTAGTAATCATAAAAAATACTTTATTGGATCGTTTTTATAGCATACAAAGACATGGATTTTGTTACGTTTATGTTAAAATCGAATTAATTAATATGCCTAGAACATAGTGATACTCTTTATTAACAAATGCGTACAAATTTCATTTAAACTTTTTAAGGATCTAGTTTGAATTCTTCTATAACAGTTATAAACATAGCTTGCCAATTATAAATTGCTGATCACATCTGATGTTAGATTTTGTTCGAAGATAGGTAGTTATTTTTCATTAACTCAATAAATATTTACCAACGGAACACCTCGTAATTCCGCTACGGGGTCACATTGCCGGTGTAAAGCAAATAAAAAACGATATCTAAGATTAAGAGAGCAGTAAACTTCGTTCCTGATAACGTTACATTATCAGAAATAGGACAGCGCACTCTATTCAGTTATATTAAATGGTTTAATTCTGGGACATTAACACATTGTACAATGGCATAGTTAAAATGTCTTTATCTTAGTTATAGTTATTTACCAATATGACATTATTTAAATGTTATTACTACATGCTCGTAAGTATAACATATAATTTATATGGTTGCGGCAGTTTCAAGCTGCAATGTGTTTTTTTTTTCATATTGCTCACTTCGATTTGGTGATAATTTTTGATAAAAAAATTAACGTTTATAGTTGTTTTAGGTTATTTAGATCCACACGAATTAAAATTTAAGAAATCATACAAGTTTGGAAGCTTACTAATTATCGATCCTGACGGTTTATGTACCTATCTCCACCAAATATAAGACGAAACTTTGCGTTTCAAACACGCAAACACATGTGAATACACTTTAGCAATATTTACGTAATATTAAAACGGTGTCGGGGGCGTACGTTTTGTATAACAATAAGATATTTTGTAATAATAAATTGCGGTTTGCTGGCACCTAGTAATTGGTTTTGCACACAACTTTGCACGAGTGCTTGCTTAAGTTTGACGGTCTATCTAATATATTTATATTGATTTTGAAGTTCTCATACTACCATATTAATGCTACAAAGAGTGCTGAAGAACAGGATGGTATAGATTTCAAATTTCTTGATTGAAAGTGCTCGTAGATGTCTTTTAAAAACATATTTAAAAGTAATCTTCAACAAAAGTGATTTTGCAATAAAGGTAATGATTTACGCCGTAAATTATTCGACTACGTACATTGTCATAGGTCTAACCAAATATAAAAGCAGAATACGAAAAACCTTAGCGCCTTTATTTTCTTTGGGAGTAATTAATTTTCTTTAATTTTCATAATAATATCATGAGCTTAACTATATAATCGCAATTAAAGATAAAAAAATAAAGTATAATATATAATTGAAATGAAATTTATGTTCTTTGGAATTGTTTAAATTTAGGCATCGCTCGATAAATATTATAATGATCAATTGGTTCCAATTTTCGATATAAGGACAGTTTATAAATTTACAAACTTTCATGCAGGTTCAATCTTTTTATAAAACCTACTCGTGTTTTGTTTCAGTTTCGTATTTAAGCGAACGTAAAGTAAACAAGCTGAGTCTGAATAAAAGCTTTATACTTTCATATCTGTAACTCACACACTAACATTTTAAGTGTTATTAGAAAAAACACATAAATTCTATTAGTTTATATATCTTGCATCTAACAAAAATTAACTTAGGTAAAAGGAATATAATTTTTATACAGAATATCATTTCATATGACAAGATATTATGCTAAGTTTCCGTATTGTTAATATCATTTAGTGTAAAATGTTTTTATATTTGCATGATAGTTATAAAGGAAAAATTGTCTAGTTCTATATAATAATAGCATATCGCTACTTAAAACAAAAGAGCAACAACGCGAACAGACTTAATTTTACAGGAGAGCCATTCAAAGTTTTCAAAATCATGTTTTGTTCTTTATTTTAAATCTATTAAACAAGTGTTACATATTGTTAAAAAGATATTTTTATTCTCCTTTTAATGGTTTATTTGGTAATGTGTAATTAAAATAACGATTTTTGCAATAAAAAGGATTTTGAACATTTAGTATTTGTGGTCCTTTTGTTTTGAAGCAGCAATATCATTTTATATAGCAAAACTAGCAGAGGTTTGTTGTAAGGTGGCAAAAACCACAGAAGCCTGTTGTATGTTTTTTAATTTTTATAATATATCACAAAAGATATCTATAAACTTATTTCTATGCTTTTTACTACTTTTTTTATCAACTGAATTATCATCACAATTATGTCCCGGTTTCGTTCAAATATATTTTTACGTTAGTTTAAACAGCTGATTTATTGTAAAATAAGATTATGTATTTTACTGCAATGGAACAAGGTTTATTTTTTAAGTAAATCGTTATGATTCAAGTACATCTTTTCTAACAGGCCACCAAGTCTATTCAGGTGGTTCGATATGATTATCATTCAAGAGGTATGCGAGTATGACTTAATATTTCCATCGGAAACATTTACATGCACTTCAAAGTAATACCTATTCTATATATTATATTAAATTGGCGACATTATTTTTTATGACACATGATTTAAATAATTCAGTATAACCTTACTAAAATTAATAGATTATTTACAGATTATATAGAGGATGAAAAATTTATTAAAAGTTGACTAAGATCGCTTGAACATTTATAGAAATGTATATAATGCACAAGGATTGAGTTTAATTAAAACTATTTATTTTTAATGGAATTTTCTGAGATTGAGATAGATGTCAAGAACACGTTGTAAAATTTTAAAAATAAGTCAAATACAAACAGATGTAATTAAAAAAAAAACTGGAATAGGTAACATTAGCCAATTGTTACTTTTATCCGCCTGTCTACATTAATGTGAAGCTTGTTAGGATCACCAACATTACTGAAAATTGTCTCCAAGAAGTAAATCACAAGATATTATGTCTCATTACCTCTGCAAATTTCTTAGCTACAACGTCCTTTAAGCTAGAACACAGTAATGTTTA
>DWHU01000397.1:0-19785 GCA_018247975.1 Parides photinus | reverse complement strand
TGGCTTTCGCTTTATAATGTGTAATAAATTGGTGAAGAGGGCACTCAGCTATGCTTGCTGTTGAAGATCTATAAATTTATAGAAGTTCCTGAAGATAAAGTTATAATAGATTAAGATATTAGACTATACGACACAGACAGCTCATTTTGCGTGAACCAGAATGTAGACAATAATTAAGAACGGTAAGTACTCAGTGATGACTCTCCGATCATTAAAAATCAGAACATTTGTCACTTCGATCCTCCTGTAAGCACAGCCAAAAAGTTAGTTTAGTGTTAGTTATATACAGTAACAAAAAGAAAAAGAATAAAAGTGATGAAAATTTACGCCGCTTTTCGTAGTAAGACGGTGATTTGTATAAAAAGTAGATCCTAACGTCGCAATGGGCTTTGTATTTGACAGGAGGTACGCAGTCTCCTGTAATTTACTGCCTGATATTAGTGTTATATTTTAATAATTATGAAACTGATATGTGATTATTATGAAACTTATACCGCTTTGTTTATTTGTATTATGCAATTCACCTTTTAGATTCGTGGCATAAAATTTTAGATAAGTTACATTCTGTACTAGAAAGTATGTCTCAATAAGAACAAAGAAAGGAAAGAATTAATTATAAAGACATCGATGCTTTTCTTTCCTGGGTTTTCTAATTAAAGTCATTTACAAAGTCGTTGAAGCTGCGAACTTTTCTGATAACGACTACAATTTAGTGTAGGTTTTTGTAATGTTTATTGGTTAACTTAACTCATTTAATTGTCCTAATCTCTAATGTGACTTTAAGTTTACTGTATATTGCCTTAAGTTATTTCCGATTTATAATATTTTTAACGGCGAATATCCATCCATCCCCTCTGTGCACAAAATATATAAAGTTTATTGTGCTCTCTACCTGCGGTTTAGTTTACACGCAGTGGTGCAGCAAGCAGTTATCTTAAACCAACGACTGGTTGATATTTTTCGTGCTAATATCGTTTTTAAAAATCTGAAATATTAACATAATAAGTGTGGGAATTTTTAGCGCTAACAAATTTATATTGATATCAGTAAGTATATTTGAAAAGTTACGGTTTTAAATTGTTTAAAATTATAGGAATTTTAAATATACATGTCTTTGGATTATGCATTAATTTGAAAAGAATTATGTATACTTTGTATCTAAAAGACAAAGAAGTGTTAGTGAACTGTAAAATATTTTTAATAACTTTATGAGAGAAATTATTAATCTTTTGAAAATGTTACTATCACAATAATAATTTTCAGATCAAGTGCGGTTAATCTACATTATTCATATTTAGATTAGGCTATGAGCCCTGTATCAGATGACCTAAGTAAAAAAAATGCTGTTAAACGATATATAACACTCCAACAGAAAATATCAACGTTTAGATGGCAAGTGATAATAAAAAAAAGAACAGGAATACGGAAATAATACTCATGCATTCCTTTTAAATTATTGTGGTTTGTTGCGATAAATGCGATTAAAAGCATAGCGAACATCATTGTATAGTAATTTTATTCATAAATCGTGTTGTACACTGTCCTATATTACTCTTAATGATGACTAAGTATGTATGTTAATTGAAAGTTCATTTTTTTCACCTAGAAGCCGCTTGTATAACGCAACGATCGAGTTATCATATATACAAACATTAATAGACAGGGCAAAAACTAAACTTGTTTTACTTGATATGATAAGCCTATTTGTAATACTTTCACCGTCACATATGTGCGTGAAATAGTATTTTATTAAAAGAGCGTATTGGAAAAAGTTTCATCAAAAGTAATAAGTGTTATTATAATAAAGTCTAAATTTCAATTCATAGTTAATATGTTTAAGTTAATAACCGTTTTCAATATTTCATTCAAACAAATATTCTTCGTTAACTTATTAGTAAAGTAATGAAATATGTTTAGAAAACTTTATAATTTATGTCAAGAACCTTTTAATTAATGACTAATTAAAAAACCTAATAAAAAATGTTTTTAAAAAACCTGTTAAATATTGTGCAAGTTAGTATGGTTAAATGAAAGAATATGGCATAGTTCTGCCTTGTCATATACTTTAAAAACCGTGATATGGCTTATATTTAGTTTATAATTTATATCCACTAGGATCGAAACACACAAACCTAAAGTTTTGATTAAAGGTATTGAAGCTATATCCGTTTCATATTTGCAATTGACGAAGCTATTCACACGTTCAAAGTCACATAATAAGCATCTTCCGATTATAATTTATGTAGCAAAACCACTCATACATATTGAAGGACCTGTTCAAAGTTATGTTTTTGTACCTTTCTAAAAAAATATACTTTCAATATCTTAGTACACGTGGTTAAAGTTATTTATTATTGCATAGTATAATCATACGGTTTACACGCAACCTGCAAGCATTTTCTTAATTTAAAAAACACAAATATTGTATTTTGTTATCATAAATAATGTTCCGTAAATAAAATACTTTATGCTTCGTTTCCAAAGTTACACAGAGACATTGAACAAATCCACAAAAGATCTTGTCGTAAATTCGCTACACGAAATAAGTATTTTACGGATTTGTGGAAGCTTATAACATAAAGGTTTTAAGACATCTAACCAATTCATTTTATATCTCTACTATTTTTGTCTACAAACCTTATTTAAAATTATAACCTCTAATAGTATTTTGATTAGAAGCAAAATTCAAACAAAGGAAACAGACTTAAATATTATGCCATGTAGCAAATAATAATAGTGCTATATAAACTTCCTATCTAGAACTATATACATGTATAAGGAGTCTACTTTTTAATCTATATGATAAACCTAAATATGAATGAGGTTTGTTAGATACTGACTTAATGACTAAGGAGGGCTGAATCAGCTTTACTGCTGTCATACATTTTAATTCAAGGAACCTTTCGTATATTCTTTGAATACTATTTCTTAAGCTATGTTTAATAAGAAAAAATATGCATATTATATTAAACTCTAGACGATCTTTATGAAGCTTACAAACCGGTCAAGGTCTTTATAACATTTTACGATGATAATAAAACTGCAAATCAAAAGAAATTTTGGAGACTAAGTAAACCCTGTTTACAATTTCTTACGGTTTCTATTTTATTTATTACGAATAATGTGTCGATAAAATAAATAGAAATGTATACTTTTATTTTAAAAAAAACTTTATAATGTTACAGGTACATTTTGTAGATTCAATTCTTATGTTACTTACTTTGATATTCAATCATTTGAACTTCTTACTGTAAGTTATAAAAAGAATATACTTTTGTATTTGTTAAAGGTTTAATGAGAAATGTATACATTATATTTGTAAGGAATCTTTTCCGATATTGTCACATTAGAGAGCACATTGAAATATCCCGTTGTGTATTCTAAAAGCCTAAACAGGAAAAAAAATTAAAGATTCAACCGGATATGAACTTCTCATGGGATTACACTGCGTACATTATTTAAATAATATCTTAAGTACATATTTTAAAACATAAAAACTGCTCTGGAAAACAGAATAATTTGAAAATTCGTATGTTAATAATAAGTTAAGATCATTGAATTATTTAGTTCATCTAAAACATCTATTACTTGTAACTATTATATGCAATCTCTTATTAAAAAAATCGAGATAAACATGGAAATTTTACATAAAAATAATTAAAAGTTACATTTACTTTACACAGTGTTCATACTTTGTAAGTATTAAAGCAACTAAAGATATCGCAGTGATTTTGGCAACAAGTTGAACACTAGCTTTAATTTCTGTTATTTATTTGTTTAATACATGATTAACGAGAAAACCATGTACACTTTCATAGTTTGGAATTACTTACTTCTTTTATGCGTAATCTTGCGTTCTTTTAACTAACATTGAACATCTTTTATAAAGGGTCAGTCGTACACTTAGAAAGTATCATATATCACGTGCTCGTGCAAAACCAACTTGATATAATTTTTTGAAGGCTAATCTGTTGTGAAAGCATACCACTGAACATCATGATGAAACTAGTATTTAATAACTATTATGTGTACACCTCTCGAATTTCTCGATTAGGTATCCGTGTAACTTTTTTAAGAGCCCATTCGAATTGATAAAAAGTATTTTATCGTTCTAATTGATTGAACATGTAAATATATCTTGGAAACGTTTGAGATTCATAATTGATTCTAACAATAATATGAATTTACAAACCATTACATGGAGTACCTTGGTACTACAGCTGTTGTGTCATTTAATAAAAAAATTTGATTTCTTGTGCATTAATTCCATAACATCAAACATTTTCATATATGTTAAGTGTTCCTGATCACACTGCATGAACAATCTTAGCTAAATAATGTATGTAATCGTTCAATAATTATCAACACGCACAATCTTCATACTTAGTGATTGGTGTTACGTAGACATCGTACGTGTTAATACAATTATGTAAAAAGATTCACATAAATACATTGCGTTAACAACGGTGCAATTATACAAGTGAGATGTAATAAAAAACAGATTTTTTTGTTATCTAGACAAATTGTTTAGTATTAATCAATATTTTAACGGAGACCAAGGTCAGTGCTTTTTTACCCTACTTTATAATCGGTGCGATGTTATTATAATTAATGAACAGTGTAAAACTGTTAAAACTTCTGGTTTTCTTATATTTTCGTATTATATTATATTCGTATACATATTAGAATAACTGTGATCGAAAGAATAACTAACTAACCTGTACTGCTTTTGTTGTCGTTAGTTATCATAGCGAAGACTGATGCTTGTGTCTTTATAGACGACATTGAACCTGAAGTATTAATAAAATTCTTCGCTGGCTTTATTAAATTAATAAAGCTAACTTAGTGTTCGAGGAATGAGAAATCTTTCTAGAAGAATAAACACGAGCTAGACAAATATATTGGAATATAGTACTCTTATATTATTTAATTGGAAGTATATAGTCGTTTAGTTTCTCATCTAATCATAAGTTTGGAAAGTTGATAATCATTAATAATAATTTAATGTATTAGAGGTCTTTGGGAGAAACCTGTGGCGGTAGGCATCTTTCGGTAATAAATAATAAAAACTTTTATTAAATCTCATATTTAAGTTGGCTCTAATAGTTTACAAGCCTTTTTTATAGAGTTTGAAAGAAACTATTAAATAAACCGCTATAATGACGATGGAGATGCAAATCGCAAATGTTGTTAGGAAATATATTTTTAACTAACTTCTGTTTTGTTTCAACTTGTTCTTCTTCGCTAAGTTGCGAAGTTACGTGTGTTGAAAGTGAATGTTTAAAGCTAGAGTTTTAAAGTTTAAAATTTCAAAAGTTGCGCCAGTGAACTACAGTGCTACATTTTTCTTGTGAAACTTAAATACGCAATGAACCTTTTCTTACTATATACTTTTTACTTACGAAAAGCTAGCTCTTGTACGCAAATATAACGCATTCAATAATTATATTAGTTTTTCACAGTTTATGATATGACTACAGTAATTAGTTCTTTTCTAACATATATTTTTGATAAAATACATGTTACATAATTTTTTTCACTTTATATGGAATTATACGAATCAGAAGTGAATCAGAAACTGAGTGATTTGTAAGTTAAAGTTCTGGCGGTTTCCCACTTTCCCGCAATAAAAGATTAAAAGTATGGATATAAGTTATTATAAACATTCTCTGCTTAATGTGTACTATAATGTGCACAAATTTATAACAAGCACTGCGTCTGAATATAAAGAATTAAAAAAAGCTTCTTAAAATTATAATAATGTGCGTAATTTTCGTTAAAAGATCGTGGATTATTTTAGAAGTCGCCGTTGGATTTTTCGTCTCCATAATCATTGAACAACTTTCTGCTCTGCGTATTATACATTTTTTGTTGCGGCAACTTCTCGAAAGTAATATAGTTCACCTTCCCGCGTACTTGAAAGTACGTCACGTGCTTTAAACGCTTGTACTTAAGTTTACGACTTATTCAACATGTAACAACATGGCATGCGTTTTATAAAGAAACCTTAACATTTTTTAACTTTTTAATGAATGAATGTAATTTATTGTACGGTTATAGTCGAATGAAATTACTTTTAATGTTGTATCAAGTAGCGCATATTCTACACAAGAGCAGGACCTTCGATTAAAATTTGTTTTTGCAAAATTTTTTGTTGTTAAATAAAGTAATAAATATATTGTGATAAGTATACTTTTCGTGTTCCTATAAGACAGTTTATTTAACATTATTAACTGTCTCTTAACTTAATTAAACGTTTGAAAGATAGACGCAGTCTGCATCACTAATCCGAATACCAGACTGGTGTTTTAACAAAAATGCTGAATTGCATAAAACACACAAAAAGGTACTAAAAAACCGTTTAGAATATCCATTACACTTGAAGCAAGGTAAATTAGTTTAGGTAATCAAGCAGTTGAGTGCACAGAGGTCAAGGCTGCAACTGCCCGGATTTCAAATCGTGTGTTTGATATTATTGAAGAGCTTTAATATGTTTAATATAAGCTTCATCCAGTCAATGATACTTGCCTGTACAACTGTCAGTTGAATTTTCTAGCAATTAATTACAATTCAGATTTTAAAAACTTGTATATTCAATAATGTAAACTCCAATAATTAAACTTGTTTTCTATCTACGATACGCAATGTTTTAATAGAAAAAACGTCTTAAAAACTCGTTTAAATAAGAAGCGTATTTTTATTTTGCTAATTTATAACGAATGTTTCATAATTTTATATTCATGATGATATTGTTTTACTAACGCTCGTAATACTACTGTTAAAAAGACATTCATCAAGTTTTTATAGAGAAAGTTAACTAGTGATTAGTAATAAAATATCTTTTAAATTGTCATTATTGTAAATAGTGTCTCAAAGAGAAGTCTAAATTTTCGTATTTCATATTTTATCTTTTATTATTACAATCGTTATTTTGACATAAGAAACCTTTTTCATAAGTGGAATGAAGGCATAAATCTGAGCGCCGCAACCTTTTACTTTCCTTATTAAGTTAATTAGATAGGTGAGAGGTTGCGAAATTTATAACGATCGTTACAGTTTATAGATTATAAGTTTATATCCTGATTAGATTTAAGATAGACTTATGCCAAATGGTACTTATTCTAAACGAGAAATTTTATGTTGCAGATCATAATGGTTAACACTAAAGCAGTACTATTATTTTTGGTAGCTTGCTGTGCCGTCAATGGAAATTACATTGATTTCATAAACGATAACATTCCTTCATTCATTCGGAGAGCCAAAATATTCAATTTCCTTTTTCCTGAAAGCAATCACGTCACTGATGCCAAGTATCCCGGAAGTAGATTCAGGTACGATAACAAGGTGTACATATAACACAAACTAACTTAATTTTTAATAATATTTACACTTATCGTTTAAGCAAATGGAAAGTTTTATTTAATACACTAAAAAAACTTAGAGGATCTGAAAACTAGAGTAATTGTGTAATCATTCCTAATTATTTGTAAACACGTTGTGGTTATTAACGGCTATAAGATTAAATCTGTAATACTTTTTGTAATTAGTCTTTGTGACGAAGTAAATATCTGATGCAGGGATTTAATGAATTTTGTACGAAAATATTTAAATAATATTATTTTTTACTAACGTCTGTAAACGTTTGCAGCTTTATACGCCCGGCTCAATATAATTTTAGATGGAATTCTAAACCCAATACCTGTACTAGAGCTCCGCCATGTTTAAACTCTCGATACAGGTCCTTCGACGGTTCATGTAATAACTTAAAGAACCCAACATGGGGTATGGCTCAAACTACTTACGGCAGATTAATAGGATACAATTATGCTGATGGTAAGTGATTTATATATCTAAAACATTATCCTCGTCTATTGTTTCTTTTAGCTACTAAATTGTTTAATAAATATATGCTAATAAAATAAAATTGTATTGCTTATTATTTTAGGTATCAGCGCAATGCCGATTTCTTCAACGGGTAACGAGTTACCAAACCCCCGTGAAATTAGCTTAAGGCTTTTTCCCGACAAGCAATTAATCGACCCAGTTTGGAATTTAAATGCCCAGCAATGGGGCCAGGTGTTGACACACGACATGTCTTTGACAGCCGGTGTAGCCCAATCGCGTAAGTATTAGAATATACATGCGACTGAGCTTTGCTTTTCTACCAAATTGTAATCTTTACAGATCTTAATATAGTTGAAAAGAATAGTAGTTCTACAACATTTAGTTATGTAGAAGTTTAGAGCTTTAATTATTTTTCAGATAAGGATTTACTGACGTGTTGTGATGATAATGGGCGATTAGCTCCAGACGCTGCTTTTAATCCATCTTGCGCTCCAATCCTTATACCACCCACAGACGTCATTCATGCACCCCAAGGTACACAGTGCATAAACTTCGTACGCACAGGAACCACCAGGGATAGAGGTTGCACCCCACCAAAAGCTCCTGCCCAACAGGTACCTCCTATATTTATGTTAGACTATAATTTATGTAAATAAGGTAAAGTTATAACTCAATTCTTGTATGCATTCATTTAGAATATCTGTACTGTGAGCGGGTGTAAGTAATATACTCGTAGATCACATAAATATAATTTAATTTCACTTTTATGTTATATAAAGCGATGAGACGAATAAGCCGTTCGCTTTCTTATGAAGTGCAAATTGATTACATTATGATAAGAGTCTGAAAAATATGTATTATTCTTTAAGCGTTTCATTAAAGAAAAATGCACCAAAATTTATGTGATAGAGATCTTATTTTTCAACAGATTTCTATTGTCTCTGCTTTTATGGATTTGTCAATGGTTTATGGAATTAATGACACTATGGCAGCTTCACTACGAGCTTACATAGGGGGTCGTTTGAGAACTGTAACGAGGGGAGGTCGCCAATGGCCTCCACAGGAACGTAATGTTACTTTGACATGTGAATCTGCTCTAACACCCAATGAACCTTGTTATTTAACCGGTGAGTCCATTCAGAAGATTAACTGTGGTTTAACATTATATTTTTATTATATAATGTTAAACCAAATTTTACTTTTCTGGTTCAATTCCATTTAAGGTCCTTTTTATAACTTTTAGTAATTACATTGAGGCTAATTATTTTGAACGTATACATAAAAGAAACTAAATTTGCTTATTTTCACTTGATACAGATATAAAAAATAATGTTGTTTTTATGATTCATAGGCGATTTTCGAGTAAATCAAAACCCGCAGCTGACGATACTGCAAATAATTCTGCTTCGCGAACACAATCGTATTGCCGGAAATTTGGCAAAGCTGAATCCATATTGGGACGACGAAACAATTTATCAAGAAGCGCGCCGCATTCACATAGCTCAAATTCAACATATCAATTACTATGAATATTTACCTATTTTTTTAGGTAAGTTATACACAATCCTTTGTTAAGCAAAACTCTTATAACTAGTACAAAAAATATTAACGTTAAAACTTACATTTAACATTTAAACATATCTAATATTTCCTATTTATTTTGTTGAGATAAGTTGAAGTCAAATTGCAAATTTTAGCTTCATTGTATTTTTTTAACTTTTGCCTGAAATGTAGGTTGGGATAACATGGTGAATAATAAACTCATCTATCCCGGAGGAATGGGTTTCATCAATGATTACGACCCAAATGTAAACCCGACAATACTTGATGAACATGCAACCGCAGCGTTTAGGCATTTCCATACATTGATCCGTGGTTATTTACAGTAAGTAAATTATAAAGTTAAAAATATAATTTATGATCTATGTAAGTAAACATTTATCGTTTAATGAGTAATAAGTAATGAGTTTTATTATAACAGCGAACCACCTGGTGGCGAATGAAATTAATGAGCATATTATACAAACCTTCTCCGTGAAAAAATACATATATATATACCAATTTTCATAATAATCAATCCAGTAGTTTTTGAGTTCATCGATGACATACAGACAAACATTAATTTTTATATATAAGATATAAAAAATGTATCTATTACTTGACATAGATTTCAACAACAAATATTTATATAATTTTGCAGGATGATCAGCGAGAAAAGAAAATTAATTGGATCCGTGCGTTTAAGCGACTGGTTTAACAGACCGATATTGATTGAAACTAGGAACGTATTTGATGACTTGACTAGAGGACTCACAGTCCAGGCACAAGAATTTAGCGATCAATTTTGGGACAGTGAAATAACTCAGTTCCTCTTTAGGTAAGTTTAATTACCAAGAATGTTGGATAAGAACTTCGTGCTTAGTTTACTTGAGCCACAACAAGTTAGTTTATAAGGAAATCGGTGTTTGATCTCTAAATTGTTTCGCGCGAAATATATGGTCGTTAATTATTATTCATTAAGCAAAAACGGTTTCAGCTTTAAATGTATTGTTCATATAAATTTCATCCTAGGTAATTTTAAGTTCCTTGCTCTGCGTAAGTTATTGAATAAATAATAGAACTTTAATTTTATAAGGCTAGTGTCCAATTGTGCGAAAAATTCCTGAAATAGTTATAAAGATAATTTAGACTTTCTAGATTCTTATAATGAAATTATAATATTTAACAGATAATTTATTAAAATAATAATCAGATAAAAACATTGTAAACTTTTACATACTACAACATAAACGTATTGTAAAGAGATGTGATAAACCAGAACTATTATTTTGAAATATACTAAAAATGTCAAAAGTGAATTTACAGGAAATACAGCTAGACAGGATATGAATTTTATGCTTTAATATTGTGTATTTTTTTTTAAAATAGGAGGAACAGTACGTACGGCGGCGATTTAAGAGCAGCAGACATTCAGAGAGGCCGTGACCATGGTTTGGGAAATTATATCTCAACCCGCGCTGCTTGCAACCTTCCTGTGCCAAAAACTTTTGACGATATGCTAGATTTTATTTCAAAGGAGGTACTACATATTTCTATTAGCATTTTTAAACCATCAACCTACTCATGAAGTGCTCATTCTTAACATTGTCTTAGAGTATTTTAACTTCATTGAACTCTGAAACTAATTCTTGTTTTGCAGTTACAATTTATTCCTTTTATATTATACAGTTAGGTGCATTGTTTTCTAGAACGTTGAAATGCTGCAAAATCTTTACGAGACACCAGAAGACGTGGAGTTGGTGGTGGCAGGATCCCTGGAACGGAACGTACCGGAAGCACAGACAGGACCGACCTTCCTTTGTATAATCACTGAACAATTCTATCGCACACGTGTCGGTGATAGATATTTTTATGAGAACGGAAAGGACTCGGAGATCGCTTTCACACTTAGTGAGTTAAATCTATTCTCCTGACTTGGTAAAAGTATCTATTTATATTAATGATTGTGTGTTTTTCATCTGTGTAGGTAGACTTTTACTATTCTTTAAGGTTTGTAAATATATACGTTTTATTTTTAGGGTTTTTTTTTTAGAAACAAAGACGTCTTTTGAAGCCTCCCGTCTGTCTTTTTGTCCGTCCGTCCGTGCGTCAGTGTTCCCTGTATTACACATGTTTGTCATATTTATAACATTTAGTTGTGACATCATTCAAATAGCAAAGTGAATCTATATATTTTTCAAATTAAAATGGAATTTATTATGGATCGTTAATTTTATTTGTTAATAAAGCCCCATTGCCATTTGCTGAGCAAATGCTTCTTAACTTGTTACATTGTTTTATGAGCAAACATTAATAAACATTTGTCGTCTCGCTAAGGAATTTGCATAAAAGTTACAGATAATTATTTAGTGGTAGGAATTACTTAACTAATATACTAATTAATAAACGTTGTAGTGTATTAATAATATCATGTTATGTAAAATACTTATGACTTAAGTGAAGTATAAAACTTTACAGGTCAATTGGAATCAATCCGTCGCGGATCTTCGATGGCTCGACTGCTCTGTAACAACGCTGATAGTATTAAATCGATGCAGCCGAGGGCATTTGAGCAAATATCGTTTGAGTAAGTAATATTTACCGATGAATTATGTTCATTCAGATGTACAGTTACCACGAGTTCACTGACGCCACTAGATAAAATATTTTATCTATGAGCATGTATTAAGTTCAAGAACTGTATAATTTATAGCAGCTCGTGTTATTTTTAGAGGAGAGAATTTCTTTGTTCTTTTGTGGTTTTCTGTTATTGCATGTTTGTCTTAGTGTATTTATGCACGGTACAACCTATTTAACTTTTATGAATAACGAAAACTACTCTTATCGTAATAAAAAATGGAGTTGTTTTACTTAATGTATTATATGTTATTACTAATTGTATTTAGTAAACTTACGTCATTTTTACAGTAACCGGATAGTTCCATGTACGGAATTGCCGTCTATCGACTTGACATTGTGGCAGGAAACAAAGGAATTTTTCAAAAAATAAGTTAAGTTAAACACATCAGAAAATAAAGTATTATAACTGTACCATATCTTTTTTAACACTGACGAAAAATTTAATTAATTATAATGTTCAGATCCAATTCATTATACATTTGTGAATGTGTTTATATCCAAAGTTAATAATTATACCAACTATGAATATAGTTACTAACTTATTGTTGTGTTTTAATATTAAGTAAATGTTTCTATAATTCAGTAAAAGTTAAAAATGGTAACTATGTGTTTATTACAACAAAACTTGTTAACGATTCTATAATTTTTCTGAATTATTCACATGTTTGATTTGATATTATCAGGTTAAACAAGTTTAAAAGTTAAATACACATATACCGAATTTGATACAAAACAAAATAGTTCATTTGAATTATTAATATTAAAATGTTTTAAAAATTTGTATTAATAAGAAAACAATATTTTAAATTACCTTAGTTTAATATTTAACTATTGTATACTATTTAAATATCTTCGTGTTTGTTTGTCCATCGAATGTATAAAAGTATACCTGTCGCGTGCCATTACAAATTAAGGTGCGTTCATTTAACAAACCCTTTTAAAGACTTATTGTAAAGGTTGAGTTCACAGTGTAAATATAATATTACTTACATTAAATAATTAATGTTTAAGTTATTACTTGTGACGGTTGCAGTAAGGCGCCTTAGTGTAGATTAAAGCTACTTTAGTAGAAATGTGTAGTTTCAGAGTCAGTAAAGCGTTGTACCTAAATTACTGTGCTAATTATATTTATGATGTTTTATGTATTCCAAAGTGTCGAGTGTAGTTTGAGAATATATAAACAAAGAGTGTCCTGACAACTGAGGATCGCATCCTAATTTTACAACTCTTTCTGTTTCTATAATATATAATTATCAATATTACAACACTCGTAAACAGATATCAAATACTGCACATAACCTTATACAACCAATCGTGTCAATAAAGTAATAGTTTAATAGAATTTTCAGATTTCGTAAATATAACATTGCTAAATTTAATTTAAATACACCAAATGTTGTCCATAAAATATATTATCCGTAAAAAAGAGACTATTATTGAAAACTGAAGAAGAATACTGGTATTCAACATTTCCATATAGTTTCAAGTAATTTTTATTTTAAAATACGTTACATGTATTTTTTTTAATAATTTAATCACTCGTTAAGTTTGATTTTATAATTTCATTTCACACAAATTTTGAAATATTATTATTTTTTGTTATTTCATTAGGTTGTTTCATTTATAAACATTTTCTCTTAGTAGAGTTCGTAATGAAAACTTACAGCTGGTAATTAGTTTACTACTTGTATCTAGACATTAGTTTAATTTTATGATAGAATTCTTTAGATATTTATTAATATTTCTTAAGATATATATACTTATTATTAATTCAGTAAGTTATAACATTGTAAATAAATTGTTGTTTTTATGATTACGACTTATTATTACTTTTCCAATTTTATGAATCACATATGCATTGTGTGTATAACTTATAAAAGTATATGTAAGAAGTAAAGATGCTGCGAGAGACATTGTGAATTCAATAACATTTTTTTATTGTAAAAATAATAATATTTTAGAAGTTATCTTTTAAGCTTCCATATTCCTGAACCTACGATATATACAATTTTACCTTTATTTAACTTGTCTTGTACGCATTTGGTGAATACTTACCTAAAAGAAAAGGGACTAGAGTTTTTTAATACTACCATCAATAAAAACATGATAAAGTTAAAATAAATGATATTTAATACCGGATATATAGTTTCGAAAATCAATACATAATAATTTGTCTCAGTGATGTCAATAAGTCACTATCGTCTAACAACAAACTATAAGTAAGCTTGTTTTGCTTAATTAATTTATAAACAAAAAATACAAATTAGACTTAGTCTTTTCTTTGAGCACCTTCACGGCTTGAATTGATTAGTATCTTTGCAAATCCCCGACCCTGGAACAATTCTTTGTCTGTTCATGATAATTAAGTTTTTATACCCTGTCTAGTAATGATCAAGGACTCATTTAGTAAGTTGGAGTTACTTTTAACTCAAGTAAAATCGTTGTTTCCACAAAAAAAGTAAGATATACACGAATGCTTACTGCCCTACCAATACAAACGTACCTCATTTTAGGGCCTGTTAACATTAAGGTCTTTAACAACTTCATCGTCGGACTTGTCATTCTAGATATCGAGAGTTTATAAAATACCAATAGTTTTGTACTAATAAGAAAGCAATAAAAATGTATGTTAACGTTTATTACTTTAGTTATTCGTAGGAACAAAATGCCGCCAGGATTCCTTTCAATGTTAATTAACGGACCCGTATCAAACATTTGTACTTTGTTCAGCAAAAACGTCCATGTTAAAGTTTACGGGGATTGTAGGTATGTTTGTAGTTCATTCCCATTTAATAAAAGATTATACTCTAGATTAATGAGGAAATATATCCATTATTGAATACATTTATGACTTTATTTGTAAGGCAGTCGAATACGCTGTGCCTCCTGAAGAGGCGCGGGTTTGATCCTATTTATCTGAGCATCCGAGGAAACTTGAAGATTGGGAAAACCGTCATGCACTATGAAAAACATCTTTTATTGATATGAGAGTTGGTGGAAAAAAGGCTTTGTCTTTTTCATTATAAGAGAAAGCCCAGAGTCCTAGCATGGAAGCAATATGAGAGCTGTTTATTTATACAAGTAGACGAAACAGATTTCTGGAAAAATCCCTTAATAACTGTACCCAAGTTCTTAAATTAGTACAAGATAAAACGATCAAAAGCAAAGTCTCGTTTTCAGGGTTCACAATTATTTAATTAAGTACTTTTAGCGTAACAATAATAAAACTTTGTTTAACTCTCGTTAAACTGGTTTATGGATTTAACAAATATATATATATTAAAAAGATTAACTGTGTTATGCCTGATATGGTCATCGCAAAAAGTAACATTTATCTACAACTTTTAATTTGTACAAGGACTATTACTCAATACATATATAAAAAAGTTAATTAATAGTTTTCAAAAATCTGTACTATTTAAATGTATACACAATTTTAGTTTACCGAAGACAAGACACGGATTCTTATCATAATACAAATATTATTCTTGCAACAGGAATTGTTAAAGGGTAACCTAAGTACCTCAGTTTAAAATGATTTTTAACTTATTTTCTGTGAATTTATCGTAATTACTTATTTTTTTATTCAACTTCGTGGCAATCGTAAATGATACGCTTACCCATAATGATAAATAACTAGTTAAGATAATATACAACTTGTCTCGTCGCTTTGAGAATAAGTCCTAGTTACCCCAGTAATTACACTAACTACAAAGCCTTTCAAATAAGAACTGTATTTTTTACATACTACCGGTAATTTAAGAGACTTATAAACATACTATTTAAGGGAATATTTCTAAAGTATACTCACCAGCGTGGAGACACCTGATAGAAAAGAGTGTAGCGGTAATTTCTATCACTAAACAAAGTTAATATTTATTGTAATACTCTGGTCGATATGACACAGTAGCTTATCAATTTCGCGGTTATTATAACGTATTATGTGTTTAAGTAAACCTTTGAATAAAGCCTTTCTGTTATATGCAAGACATATAATTTACTTTTAAACATCCTGCCCCACCTTTATGACATAATTTATTTTATGTTGTAATTATAGGAATGAAAAATACTATAAATATAAAATAGAACAAAGTCCGATGGCTTCCGGTACCACCCATCAGCAAAGCCATGCCGCCAAATGACTGTCATGTTCCGACATGATGCTCGATGAAGACACATGAGGGTAGGGTATCTTCCTCCCTTATCCTATTCACTCGCATAAATAGGCTACTTCTAGGCTGGTGCGCTTTATCATCAAAGACTACATCGCCGCTTACCACCAGGCGGAATCGTAGTCAAGCGCTAGTCTATAATAAATGATAATAAAAAAAAAATATTGTACCATCATCTCATTTCCTCACTCCACGTGCCTCTATTAATACAGTTCTCAGTATCTTGCTATTTTAGTTGGAGTTTTAGTAATTATTAAATTTATTTATAGAAAACATAACATTATTAAGCTGCTCCGTAAAGTCTTCACGTGTAGTATTACGGTAACACGTGTTTGCATCTAAAATAGCATGTAAACTAGGTAAGCTTAAGCATGTTAAATTGCGGCACTTAAAATGTAACCTTAAACTTGACGCTACCGGAAGCATCTAGGTACTTTGTAGGTTTAAATGAATACTACATATAACTGCAGCTTCGTATGAGTTAATTAAAAAAACTCGTATAATTATCAAAGTTAAGAAAAAAGAATTTGCTAAACATAATACATTGCAAATGTACCAATGATTATCATAAAAAGTGATAAAAAGATACTATTAACATAAACTTATTACATTCTTATTAAGCATACTGTGAATGATACTCTATTAAAGAGAGTTTAATTTAGGCCTGAACTGATTAAAGAAGTTACGATACCTTTTTATCCCAAGAGAAGATAATTAACCTGGTTAGCTGGCGTTGTATCTAACCCTAGAATATTAATTAGGCATTACAGCATCTGTATATTGAATTTTTAATACATTTCCTTCAAACTTTACATTTACACAACATGTTGTATACTTTTTCAAGTGCAGTTTTATGTTCTCGATAGTTTGTTTTGTGAAATAAGCAAGGAAGAAAGTAGGTGCTGCGGTACCCATTTATGTCGCCAAAATGAATAGTGTTAAATAATAATGTGTCAAATATTAAAGCGCATTGTAGCTATTGAAATTACTGTTGTAACTATACTTAATATTTTAAGTATCTAGGCGATGAGCACAATATAGTGCAGTGTATAACATCTTAACTAGCACCACGTTGGGTTAACTTACCTCGGTTTCGATGAACAAAATATAAGAAATGTTTAGAATAATCTAGAATTATGTTTAATAAAATATTACATATATAACAATAAGTGAAACGTTTATTTAGATGTTTTCTCTAATGGAAGTATGCTATCAACATTTCATACTGTTATAAATTTATGTCCACGGAAAAGGGTACATAAAACTTAATTTTTATCACACAAGTTAAAAACCCTGGAGTTAGTGTAAGCCAATTTATAGCTTCACTAATTTCTTATCGTCATACTTTTGTCATTATAAATTGTTATCAAGGGTGAATAACTTAATATATAGCGCCTTCAAAAACTTAACAAGGAAGGGAGAATTAATTTCTACTTTGGAAACTTCTACGATTATTCATACTTAGTGATATAAAGTTAGTTTATTGTACATAGCTTTTGTGCTAATAAGAAATTAAACGAATCTACTTCAAAAGTTATATATTAATTTAACAATTAACGGAAAACATGCTAGTGTAGTCCATCTCCAACTTACCCTAATAGCTCTATTTGGTTTCATCATTAATGTACAATAATTTATTGGTGTATTAGTAATAAAGTGTTACATCCTTCATAAATATAATCTCCCATTTAATTTATCTTTGTAAACAGAAACCAAAAACGGAAATCTCTATATATATAAAATCTAATATGTAAGAAATGTAAAATCTGTGGCTTTCCAAAGCAATAAAGTAAACTACTACAACTATTTTATACCCGAATATCCATTATATGCAAAATTTTTATGTATTTAGAATAGTAATAATAACTCTCTATTCACACAGATTGTCCAGTACGTATTATAAGGCATGGAAAGGACTTCAAAGCCGTAAGCAGATGTCAATTCTCGTCAACACTTCCAGAAATTTGCTATATCTAATTTTTTTTTTATTTTGATAGTGACAACTACTATTAATGCTGAGTAGCTCATTCAATAAATGTCTTATATTCTAAATATATCCGCCGACCCTTATGCCGGAGTTGGTGGTACGTAAGTTATACAGAATGCTAACCTAATTTGGATTAACATACTACTCTTACTCAGACGACCCATCAACTGATTAGGCTTAAGAAAGATTCCGAAATATTTATGAATCTGCCATTATCCTTATGAATTATCAATTTAAGTACCTGCATCATAAATTAGTCTTATCTTAATAGTCTTAAGATCGCCTTGAGTAAAAACAGATAAATCGTAACTTACCTCAGTACAATAATATAATCTATTACTTTTTATTACTGTATGTAGGAAATAACGTTTATTCGTCCTTTTGTAATATATTTACTAAGTCATGGGAGATCGTTATCATATTGTCATTATTCTTGACAACCTCTAGTGTTACAAGCGGTAAATAATCACTCAGCTAACCGTGAAGTGTGAAATCTATGGCTAAAGCCCTTATTTGTGTCATTGACAAGGTAACAAGGTGGAAAAAAACAGATAATGGCCTTTAATGGGAGTGATTTGAAATAACTTCTATACAAAAAACCTCGAATGGATAAGGTATACAAAATAGTTATGAAAATATTGATTTCTACTGAATAATTGAGGTAACTACGTGCCGGTATTTTACCTTTATTTCATTTATTGTACATAGATATATCTTGTCAATAATTAAACTTGCATATTTAGTCTGAGTTAGAGCTAGTTTAAAATAAAATATAGTAGAAGCTCAAGAAAACGAGAAGACGCATGATTCAGACATTCGATGGTTAAGAATTAACTATAAGTCATCGCCAATAACAATTCTACTGCAATAATTATGGAGCTGTAAACTATAAATTTCTAGAGTGGTTTATTATCGTGTTGAATTTCGAGGCGATAATACAATTAGTTTATACGGGTGATAAGTACGATACGATGCAGCAATTTTGGTCTTCTGAAGACCTTATTTAATTCGAATATTGTTGTCAGGAGTAATAAATGTTTCACTATATCATTTGGTTCGACTTGACCCAAACTAGAACGTAACAATTCCTCGTATAACAGCTACAGAAAGAAATAGTTTTACAAAGTAAATTTAATTCACAGACTGTTTTGATAACAATTACATTCATATTTGCTTACGTATCATGTTTTAAAACCTGATAATTCTTAACCATTAAATATATGTCTAAAAGGATAAATTTCCAATTTGCTGAGAAATTTCCATTTAGTGAATGCGTAGTTGCAATTATCATGCCTCAAGCGCATGGGGTAAAATGGCTACTTGCCAATTCCAGACGCAGTCTTACTCCGTGACGGAATTTATAGAGCACACAAGCCAGCGACAAGATTATATATAAAAGTCTTCAAGAAATTGAATAAACAATTCTTGTAGATAAAATCTTTGTATTATAAGTCCATCAATATTATTTTCAAACTCAACATTATGATATCCAAACTTACGATAAACGTTAAAACTCAGAGAAAACGCGGTTCACTTTCCTTCGTTTTAATACTTTTAATATTATACTAAATGTGTTTTGGCTGTGATCCTAAGATTTATCAT
>DWHU01000396.1:0-19809 GCA_018247975.1 Parides photinus | reverse complement strand
TCAAATGTATGTGATGACTCCTTTTATAACTGTGTAAGTAAGAAACCTGTAGAGTTTCTTACAATTTCATAAAAAAAGAACTGATAATTTTATTTTAATTATTGATAATAGATTATTTTAAACTAAAAAAATTTAAACAACTATATTACCTTTGTCGATGCTGGTAATATGCGATACCGAATACTACCAGTATTACAGCTACCAGACAAAATACCACCGGCACCACAATTACTGATAATTGGGCATGGACAACGGCTGTGAAGCAAATACACGGCAATATTAATAAAAATCATACTAGTATTGTTTTTATACCACCAACACTAGACTAGCTTGGTATTTAAAAACAGACTATGGTCACACAAAGTTCTGGTTTTTATTTCATACTGATATAGCAGCCGATTTACATTATGAGAATGGTAACTAGTCAAGCAAGTGTAGAAACCCAATATTTAACCTAAAGGTGTGCACTTAACCACTGAGAGAGTTATATTTCAATTAAAATGTTGGAATGTGCATTAAATAATTACCTTTATATATATTAATAGTGGCCCTCGTTACAAATTTTCCGATGTCATTTTCCAACACCACAACAACGGTGTGCTGATCACTATCCGAGAAATAGTGGACCAGCGGAAACGCATTTGACACAGTTTTAGTCTTGTAAGTACACGTCTCATTTCCTGTCACGTTATATTGGCCTTCTTTGTAAATGGCGCAATAATTGAACGGAGGCGATCCTGTATACTTAACTTGCAAGTTCAGAAGATCTCCATGTTGTAACCAGTTGAGCCCAGTTATATTAACCGTTGATATTTGTTCTGAAATATAATGAAATCATTGACTAAAGGAAGTGTAATATTTATTATCCTAAGTGATGGTAAATATCTGTTAATGAAGACTGTTTAGGTGGGTATTACTGCGGCATCAATTTCTGCCTTCAAAATTCCAAATGATAATATTACATAGTACCCAACTTGGACGACGTTGTAACAAGTGAAATTATTGTGGTATATTACTAGGCTAATTTAACTTAATTTTTCGTGCTTAAAGTGACAAACACTTGGTATTTATAATGTTCATGTTTAGGAAAAAAATTACTAATCGTCCCACAATTGGTTGGTATTGGTAACTATTTACGATAAAATATTTACTATATAGTAAATACAAAACAAACAGCTCCTTACATATTTCTACTACTAGGACTTTGACATTCTCCTGCAAGAAAACAATCAAAACCATTCAACTAACAAGCCTAATTCTAGTTTGTGGATGTTACATGTCCATGTAATTTGCTGTTAATAGTACAAACAAATAAAAGTTCTTAGTGAAACCAATATTTTTCGTTGTTAGAAGCTCGAAATCTGTGGACTTCGCCACAGACAGCATTTCTAAACAAAACTCGTATGAGCTCACAAACTGATCTATTATGGCGTTATTTAATAACCGTACTCACCTCTTACGCTTATAGTTTCTTGGTAGTGTCCATATGTGTATGATTTTCCAATTGGTACTATAGTAGAATTATGACAAATATAATCCTTTGTTGCATTATCTTTTTTCTTTATTACTGTTCTATTGGAAATCATCCGCTTTACCAATTTATGTGTTGCTTGAGGTCCAGCCTCTGTTGCATCTATTTGTATTGATGGCTTTATAGATGTACTAGTTGAGGTATTGGTTGCAGAATTGACTGATTTTGGAGTAGTAGTAGTACTAGTAGATGTTGTGGTATTAGCTGTAGGGGCCACTGTTGTGGTGGAGGTAGTAGTGGTGGTAGTGGTAGTGGTGGTAGTAGTTGTGGTAGTAGTGGTAGTTGTTACTGGAGGCAATGGCATGTTATTCGCCACAACTAGTGCATCTATGTAATGATCATGCATTGAATCTGTGTATGTATAGTTTAAAGACATATCCGTAGTTTGATCTATATAAATGCAATCTATGAACCAATATGTAATAATAGTAGATGCATTATTCTTCAGAAATTGCATTTCGTTATCAGGAATTTTTATATAATGCAGGACAGTGTTGTTAACTGTTACATAATTATTGGGTCTATCAATGTTGTTTTGGTTTAACATCAAATTCCCGTTTAATGAATCTAGAAAAAGAAAAAAACATTATTTCACTATATTTATTTGACCAATTTTCACAGAACATTCACCAGCAGATTGCTGACGATATATGATGTATCTAAGGCTACTTTTATATTTAAATAAAAAAATTGTTAATTGAACAACAAATGGTATTATGAACATATAGATGTTATTTCAGGTATAAAAAATATTACTAAACTATAGACTAAATATGTAATCTTAAAAACATGTTTAATTTACATACAAAGTGACTTGTTCTACTAGTTCTTATTGTTCATTTGCAATATTAAATTAAACATTGTAATTTGTTGGAGTCATTTGTTATAAACATACAATCTACCCAAGTGTAAATAACAAGGATATAGTACATTTTTATTAATTTATCATGAAGAAAAACCTACTTTGATTAAAATATAATACACTGAGAGTAAAAAATAGGGATGTTCATCACTTGTTCATTACAAATATCTTACTAACATGAATATTATGCCATATTCCAGGATGGCAGCAAGAATGCAGCAGAATAGTAAATCTTTAGGGACCTATCAATAACGACTTTCCAGTAGAACTCTCATAGTAATTTATAATACACCAACAATACAAATCATCATCATCAGTTCAGCTTATTAGAATTGTCTAATGGACATAGGACCTTCAAAATTTTAAAAGAGTTTGCTATAGACACAATACTTTATACACAACTTATTTAATGATGTATTAGTAAGTGCTGCTGAAAAAGCACTTTAGCAGGAATCTGACACTATCGTTCACTATTTACTAGCTGTCCAGAATGGTAAAGATACATCTTACATATCATCCAATAAACTCGAATTTAACACCTTGAAGTTAGCTAACAATCATTTACAGTACTTTTTAATTTTTTACTACAAATGTACTTTACCTGTCAATATAAAGGTGCTGCTTGAAGAGGCTACAAAGTACCAACCCCCGAAAAAACTTTTCATTAGCCTTACTCTCATTGTATATTCTCCTGCCTCATACAGCTCCTTGGGATACTCCACAGTCCACTTAGACTCATTCGAAGACAATATGAACTAAAATTTAATCAGTAACATTACAGCTTATTATAAACAGTAATACATAATGTTAAAATCTTATAAATTAATGAAAAATCTAAATATCTATTCAGATCAAAATATAAACAAATGCTTTTAATTTTTTTTTAAATAGCCCCCTAAATGTTCCCACAGCTGGGACTCAGGGCCTTCTCTCATTATGAGAGAATTATAGCCTAATTCACCATACTGGTCAAGTGTGGGTTGGTGTGTGGCCAAGTGATATTAAGTTTTTAAAACACAACATATGCATAATTAAATAAATTAATCTTTCGTGAAAATTGTTAAAGTACTACAACAACTAGGCTGAAACAAGCATTATTTTTAGTGAAAGTGACAGACTCCAACTCTTATAACTATTTGATTTATGACTTTATTTATCATATTTAAGCAATGTACTAAATGAATCATTGTTTTATATACAACACTTTAAATTTACTCAAATTAATTTTGATTACTAGCTATCTTTTCAAATGACATGAAATAAAAAACAAATTCATCTTTTATTACATAACATCATATCCCTTTTTGAT
This sequence comes from Parides photinus, assembly GCA_018247975.1. Taxonomy (NCBI): domain Eukaryota; kingdom Metazoa; phylum Arthropoda; class Insecta; order Lepidoptera; family Papilionidae; genus Parides; species Parides photinus. The sequence continues at coordinate 16,107 of DWHU01000396.1, read as the reverse complement.
AAAAAAAGCACAATATTCTATATATTGTTAAAAATAAACTAAATCAGGAAGTACCTACAAAAGGACTATGGGCCAACTAAATGTTGATACTTTATTTACTCTAATACATGTGCAGCATTATGAAGAAATAGAGAAAGCATTATAACAAAAATATCAAATAAAATTGCTAAAATAACCTCATCCTGATGTTGTGGCTGAATATCATCCCAAAAAACATATTTCAGACTTTCACCAGAGTACCCAAACACATTTGCAATAAATGTAATCTTAGAACCACGGACGGCTGGACCGTCATTGAATAGTGACACGTTAAGCATGCAGGAAACTGAAAATACACAAATTTTACTTTCCGTAACATGATAATTTAAGAAGTGATTATAAATACTACTACTATAAATTCTACAAGTTACTAACCACTTTTGCAAATATACATAACACTTATGATAAACATAAAGCGAGACATATTGGAAAAAATATTGTAGTTCAGAAAAGCATAGATCCTTGGACAAATAATTAAAACTCTCGTAAAATTAATGCAGTTGTTTAGACGTGTAATTGAATCAACTAAACAACGCAAAATAAAGTAATATCATTATGTTACAATACAATACAACCAATTTTGCGTCACCACAAACTTTGACAATAGGTTTGGCGATGACAGTTAATAGATTTGTAAATAGTAATCGACATTTGTACATCGATTAAATCGATAGCTTATACAAGTATATATCGTACATTCGTAATAATATTTGAAAAATAAAAATAGTACACGGAAAAAAATACGTAGTAATAATACAAAGTTTAATAAAATTTATATTTAATTTGTTACAGAGATTTTAAGCTATTTTAAGAAATTATTGGTATGTTTCCAATATAGGTTTAAATTTTACATTTACATTATACATTACAATTGACATACATTTTGTTTGTTTCATTACTTACGTTTCATTCATTGTCATCATTTTTATTACATTGCATTTAAACAGTACGATTATGTTAAATCGATTAAATTTGCTTATTTACATTAGGTTTTTTCTTTATCTGTTCTTTATAAAAATATGTGCATCTGCATTTTGTGTTAGAAAGGCATAGCAATCAAAAGAATATTACACATATTTGTACATCTAACTTCGTTATTTAGAAGTTCTGTATCTATGTTAAATTTGTTTAAAATAACTATGTTGGATTTTTAAAGTAGTGTATGCAGTTTTCTGCTTTAAATAACATTAAAGTATTTAAAAATGGCTACCGTATTTGATAGTCCTTTCATTCGACAACGTCTACATCGTTTACGGCATCGTGATTTTGACTTAGATGAAGACCAGAGATTTGGTCGTTGTGATTGTACGAGCTATTCATATTTTGTGCTATCGATGGTTCTGTTTTCTGTTGGCACTGTTATAACAGTTTTGGCCCTGGGTGATACAGATGGTTACATATTAAGCAACTTAGGGCACATGTGGTTGGTTGGCCCAATATTTATTTGTTCTGGAATGATGGTCGCTGTTAAAAGTATGTTGTATCTTCGAAGAAAGAGTGTAATCCAAATGCTTTTGCATCAACGAGCTATTATAAGAGTAAGTCGTGTGATTAACTCATGTTATTTCTGCTTAAAATAATAAAGTGAAAAAAATGTATTAAAAGTTTAAAAAATAATAATGATTATTCAATGAAAGTCATTATTAATGACCTTACTAAAATTAATATCAGGAAGAAATTTATCTGTGTAAGTAATCCATGTTTACATAGCCTTCACCCAATAACCATTTGCCTTATCAACATATGCAAATTTTAATAACAAGGTGTTTCAGTTTGTTGGCGTTGATACTTTTAAGAATAAAAAGTTTTCTATGCAATAATAACATTGAAAGAAGTTAATTTTATACAAGTTATATTTAAAAAATTGTGTTATAGAATATATGATAGAAGATAGTGAATATGTACCACTGTCTTTAACATTCGCCTACAATGTTGTTAACTTTTATCATACATAAAATACGAAATAAATAGGAACCAATAAAATTAAATCTAATTGTAGCTACTGTGCTGAAGACGGAGGAAATAGAGTTTGTTTTTAAGTACTGAAAATAATCAATAAGTAATATATAAGTTCAATATAGAATTTATTTCAACTACAGTTATATATGTAACTAACATTCATGCTGTTCCAAAGAAGATAATTAAATAATTTTTACTTCAAGGATATGGCAGCGGTCCAAGCAGAACAAGGATTTGGTGGTCAAGTGCCAAGAACTGCTTCTAGCGCTACACTTCCCCCTTCATATGATGCTTTAATTGCTAATGCAGCTACAAGCAAACCTCAACCATCTGGATCTGAACCTCCACCACCTACATATGATGAAGCTATGTACTTAATTGCTGATGAAAAGCTAAGTGTTGATAACAGGATTGAAAATAGTGCTAAACAGGAAACCAGTATCCAAACATCTACCATAAACACTGAAAATTACAAACCTTAAATTGAGTTACTTAAATTTTTTATACTAGCTATGTAAGAAAAACTTAATTCTTTACTTGTACTTATAAAATAATTTAGTCAACTATGTAAATAGCATAGTATTCTCAAATGTGCCTAAAATATTGACTATTTGCAATAATGTTATTAAGGATTTTTTAGATTAAGAAAAGCCTTATAGCTTAAGATTAAATATACATTTTGATAAGGTTTTTATTATAAACCCACAGTATCAAAGCAAGCCTTATAAATGTACATTACAAAGAAATATTTGTCAATAAAATAAATACAAAGAATTTGGAGACACTATTGATTACAGTTGTTTGCCAATTATAAAAATTAGTTTCATATGCATTTACAAACAGCACATAAGTTTTAACACTTGTTGAGACAGTAGAAATAGTGTTTCAGGGATGAACACATTTTTGTCCTCAATATCGCACTTATCACATAATTGGTAAACACAAAGTGTTAAAAATTCTGATCTTTACAACCTTCATTGTTCTTATTTATTATTCATTTGTAAAAATAAGTGCCTAATGTTTATATAACATTATTTTTAGAGAACAGACTTTTTCTGTTAAAAAATGTCACACCTAAAAAAGAAACACAACAAATATTCTTTATTGAAAGTAATTAATGATGTACTGTTTTACAATATTTAAAAGATTCACATCATTTGCAGTGTATACAATGTAGCATTTCATTTAGGTAGTCAAAATGTAAGATAAACCATCACTTATTCTAAAGTTATTCAATTTGAATATCTTTTAACTTTCTGCCTTGTAGAATATATAAACGTTAACTGTGATCAAGTTTTACATGCAAGTGTGTTTAATAATTTAACATGAAATTGTATTTTGTGAGGTAATACTTTGTATAAGAAAGTTGATCAATTAGTAACAGGTTTTATTTTATTACATATATATATAAACTTAACTAAATAACTTTCTATGTAGTACCACTGCAAATTGCAATTACTTCTGCCAGACACTGTGTTGCATTACTTTTTACAGTTTTACTATTATAGTAATGTGCTAAATTCTTACTTTTTTAAGATATTTGTTTAAAATTAATCCATTTGGAATCACACCTCGAATTGTTTAGTCAGATTTGCGCATGATGTCAAGACTGATGCATTTACATACAATGGTTTGCAATTATTTTTAAAGAACAATATTATTATATTGTACATAGAGTAGTATAATATTGATCTGATAAAGATGTTATTTCAGAAAAGGTGATTGCGTCTACATATTTATTACTAAATTGTTTTATTACAGCTTTGAACCATTTTCTTGGTATGCTAAAATAGCGTACAGGTTATTTCATGTTTATCCTTAAATTTGGAGGTCAGTTACACTTATGTATAAGAGAGGCTACTTCTGAACAATTGTAGAAGACGAGGAAGGGACAATATGATGACAGATGAAATACAGTGATACAAACAAAGTTTATGTAACCATTGTTTATTTAAACACCAGTTTGAATTACTGCATTGCATTTATCTAGTCAAATGATTTGGACCTATGATTAAGTTTGATTATATATAATTTTCCCTGTACTTTATTACATATTGATTTTCTGATTTATTAATGTGTTTTATTACAAAAGTAACCACTTTATTGACTGTATGATGTAGAATTGTATTGTCAATATTTATATTATTTTTTGCGTATCTTTATATGATGGTTGGTATCTAACCTCCATTCAGTATTATAATTAGAATGACTAAATTATTTTTTGCTGCACATTACAAAGAGAAATGAATAAAATTAAAATTATATTGCAGTAAAATCACTATTTTCCAATAAAAAAGTTTATTTTTTATTTCTTTATTTTGGCACAAACAGAAAACAACACTAAATTAAAAGAAAGTGTTAGAAGAATAGGTAATCACAATTACAGATTTTTTTAAAACATTCAGAAAAAGATTAAATTGAAAGAGATGTTTATTGTAATTATTAGGACATCAGGTGAACAAGTTATTACATGTATTCTCTTTGTAAAATATTGGTGTGACAATATTTTTTTTATTTTCTGTCCAAAATAATTGTGCTTGGGGCAGCAAGTTAGCAGTCCTCATTTGTACAGAAATGCAAATATATTTCTTATACAATCAGCAGCTTAAGTTATAACTACATGTCAGCTGTCCTATCATAATAGGCCCAGCTGTTAGAAATAAACAAACAAAATTAAAAAAAATATCATATCATAATACATAAATCAAAGAACAGTCTGTTATTTTAATACATTTTTATTTATTAGAATGAAATTGTTCTGTACTTCCCGTTATCTGCCTGTTTATTACTTTAAAATAAAAAAAAAAATAGAAATTATGTTAATCGGCCAAAATATTTAGCTCTATCACAAATTTCTCTTAGTTGTGGCCATTGGACAATGAATATATCAGCAAAGTACTGTAGGATCCTTCCTGATAATGACAAAGTTCTTACCCGGCATAAACTCTCTACGAAAACTATCCTACAATTTAATAAAAAAAAACATCTCATTAAAAATGCTGTACCACACACAGGTATACAAGAACCAGGTCCATTACAAATGATTACATCTGGCTTAAATTTAATAACTAAAGGTATTGTGTACAAGGATGCATATAACGTACTGAATATCGATGTCACGTAACTTTGTTTTACTCTTCTACTTCTGGGTATTCGATTTAGTACATAACATATATTTCCATTTTCCAATTTATGTATTCTAGTTTCGCTGCTGATATCACTATGAGCCAAAATATATAACCGAGGCATAAACTTTTTCATATTGAAATTCGGTAAAAATCTTAACATTTCTGTTGTATGACCACCAGATCCAATGCAAACAATTGTTCTCAAGGTAGGTTCAAGTGATATCAATTTGCATTCTGTTGTCAGAATTTTAAAAACAACGAAAAATATTCTCAGGATGCATATCAGTGAAATTAAGAGAAATAATATTGTATAGAGATCCATATCAACAACTCACTAATAAAGAAAATTTGTTTGCCGTTTCTTTCATCAGTTTGTAGACAGACAAAGATGAGAGAACATGCAGCCTATTTTGAAGCGATTTCGACCTAATATTTTGCAGTCGAAGCTTATAATTGTTTTTAACTTTCGCAGCTATAACTTTTAACTTTTATTAGCTTTTTATTTATACTTAAGTTTTTATGTGCAATTTCAGTATTTTGCAATGAATAAAACCTAAAGGTCCTTAAATTATTTTGATAAACTCTCAACGGTAGGTGTCTAACAAATTAAGCTGTGATAACATTTTAGTGAAATATTTTTTAATTTTTTTTTTGGTTATAACATGTTCCTTGAAAGAGTTAATTTTTTTAGAGTTTAACTGTTATAACATAATGCGATTACGAAAAAGGTATGTTAAGACTCGGCAACATTTTTCGACACAGGTTTATGGTGTTAAAAATATTAAAAAATTACAATGTATTTGTAAATCACTCATAGTTATACGTTTGGTGACAAATGTATTTTATTTATAAACGTTAAACCTCATTCTGCCTAACCTTAGAAGAGGCAGTACGGTCTCATAGCCTTACCTGTGCCTAAAAAAACAAAAGATACAAAATAACGTCAGTGTTCCCTGTACTTTTAAGTTTTAATATTGAGAAAGCGCGAAAAAATTTTGTTTTTGACTACTGTCACTAATAGGATTATAATCAGACTTTAGTAAACGTGTAATTATGGAAGAAGATAATCATGAAGGTCCATTTACGGTTTGGCAAATGTTTAATGCGCCGACTATGGTACTGTTTAATAATTTAGAAAATTCTGCCGAAGGTCTTGAAAGACTATTGACGACAATATTGAAACTTTCTAGGTATGTTTTTAGTAATTAAATCTTTTCGTTTATAGTATTTTTTTTTAATTCACATTGTAAGTTAGACCACCTAATTATCTTTAATTAAATCCAGAGGTAAAGTTGTAGAAAACATTTTTATTGTTATTTTGTATATATACTACTTAGTAAGTACTACTTAGTAATGCACTTTATTCACATGTGTTTAACCAAAGTAAAATTTTATAATATTATATTACAATAAGACAAAAAAAATATTTAGTTTAATAAAAAAAATGTATGTTTTAAGACATTTTTCAGATGTTTTAGTTCCAAGACCAGGTTCTACAAAATGTCCAGATGCTTATTATTGTTCGTTTGATACTTGGTTACTTGGCAGGTTATTTTATGTTTGTTCAGTGAAAGAGTTAAACATGTAAGTAAATGTTTTCATAATTTGTAACATAATTGCTCCATCTAGTTGTCTGGTTGTTTACTTTATTGCTATGGTATTAGTTTTTGTAATCAATTTGATGAACTCTCAGATTATGTTTGTTGTTCTGGAACAATGCAGAAAGAACAATGTCCTAGTAATTATTTATCTCGTAATTTTATTCAATGTATATTTATTTTATGTAAAAATTATTTCAGATATTTTTAAGTATCTTGTATTATATTTTATATTGTCATATTTGAGATACATAAAGAAAAAAAATATTTGGCTGTTAGATAAAAAGAATTACATTCAGTGATTGCAGTTATCTAAACTTTAAACTTCATTTTGATGATGACATTTCATGAAGATGATGCTCCATTTTTTAAATTTTGATTTCAGATTTCACAAGCAGAGTAAAGATGCCCAAGTTCAAATTATGAACATATTGTGTATAAATAGGGCTCCTTTCTATGATCAAATTAATTCTCATTATTTTACAATTTTATTTGAATTAATAAAATATTATAATGAGAATTTAAACAACCTTAATGCTCAAGAACTAGAATTAAATAATTTTAAATGTGAACAACTAGATATTCCTAATATTCAATTGAATTTGGAGCCAATAAATGTGACAATAAAAGATATCAATACTTGTATTTCTCTGATTGATATACTCTTGCAATTATTATCTGAATGCATACCTCTCTCTTTACATCAAGTAGATAAGAATTCTCACCATCTTAAAGAATTATTTAGTCAAGTATTGTTTATGTTAGAACATTATGGTTTTGAAATAAAACTATTTTCATTAAACTTTTTCGTCCACTTAATCAATGAGAGTAACATGATAACAGGAATTAAATTTCAAAACTACTTTTTACATACATACAAACAATTATTATGTGCTGTTGAATGTATGGTGCAATCCATGGATATGTTGCTTGATAAATTTATCATAAACTCTGATTATGTATATACATTTAATACTTTACTAATGAAAGTGTTAAAAACTACTGACTGCTTTGAAAACGAACACAATGATGTACTTCAAACCATGAGTATGACCATTTTGAAAGAAAGAACTGATTCATTATTCAATAAGGATGTAATATTATATTGTTTATCATTAAGTAATAAAATTGAATTGCCTCAAGAGGTATTGAAAATAGAAAAGAGAAGCTCATGTGAAATAGATATGTTAATGGAATGCTACTGCAAAAATATTCTATGTCATATGTCTAATACACATGGAAAATTTGGGCGGAAAATGTTAAAAGACAACTGGTATTATAAACAAGTTTTAAAAGTTATTAATTTTGTGGACTTCAACAATATCAATGCTGATGTATGTGTTCTAACTTTCAATTTAATGAAATGTTTATCGGGGTTAAAGATAATGCAAAAAATTTGTTTGAGGCATATGAAGCACGATGAAGTAAATAGAACAAATGATATAATTATTTTTGAACAAAAAGATTCTGAAAAAATATTTAACTTTTTGTTAATACTTATGAAAAAACATGATTATTTTCTGTTACAAGAAATTAATTGTTTTAAATCATTTTTAGACATTGTCTTAATTACAACTTCACTATCTAGTTACAAGTGTAATCAAAATAGTTTAGATTCAATGGTGAGTATTAACACAATAATGCAAATCATGAGTCTTCAGAGCTCTTTACAGTCCTTGAACAATGTTATCAGTTATAGTGATCATATTAAAGTGCTGATTTTCAAATATATTCTGTTATCAAAATTGATTTTGAAAGTGCAGGAAAATGAGGATCTGGACAAGTTTATATTATATTTACTTAATTCCATTTTAAAAAATAAAAATTCAAACTCATACCTACAGGTAAGCATAATTATTTTAGAGTTTTTTAATTCAATAAACAGACATGTCATGCTCTGATTCTTCTGATGATGCACTTGCACATAACAATATAATACTGGTTAGAATAATATACACCACACCACATTGTGCCAACTGCCTTGAGATTCAAGATGTTAAATCTCATTACACAAGTAAACTGTTAAGTGATGATGTGGTTACAATGCTTTTTAAACCTAAACATTAGTTTAGCACATTATTGTTTTTGGCAGAAACATGAGTTGCAGAGGTATAGATTGAGACAGTTTCTATCAATAGAACACTACCATCAGTGAATACTTTACACATAATGTATTATATGTAAAAGAGAATTGCATATAAACGTTTATTGTATGTAATGATGCATATGAGTGAACATAAATGTTTTTCGACTGCCACTGACTGCTTTTATGACACCGGTTTTTTAACACGGAAGTCTCTATTTTACTTCGTAGGCCACAGGTTTGTGGAGTTTTGTAAGTGGAATGTTTTTTTTGGCCAAGATACATATCACCTTCATATTGTAAATTTACCAATATTGCAGTATTTTTGTGTTAATAACTATCAATATAGGGAAATCAAAGTATTTTGGTTTTGCACACATGACCACCTGAGGCTCCATAGATACTATACTATTAAAAATGTAGTTAACATATTTGTGTCTTTTCAGATTATTCCTTCGTGCCCATTGTTAATTATTGGAAAAATACTATCTGTTAGCACTGTAATCAATGAAATATTAATACCAGCATTTCAAGAAAAAAATTCGGAACTACAATATTTATTGACTACAATTATTCCAATTATTTCTTGTATGTCTTTTTCTAATTATAGTATCATTCTTGGAGAATCTGCTATAGGACATACTATATTTAGTAACAAAATAATGGAGATATCACTCATTTGTCACAATTGCCACAGTTTTTTCACAAGTTGTAACAGTAATTTTATAGAGATTCATACAGAGTATTTGGAAAGATCAGCACATCAGCAATCAGTACTTAATGGTTTAAGGAATCAGTTTGTTAAATTTCTTAACTGGAAACAATATATCGATCTAGAAAAGAGTCAATATTGGCAGCTGCTTGAGCAATTATGTAATCATTATAATGTCTTTAACTATGGTCTCTCAACTGAAATTATTAATGATCAAAATCTGAAAAATGTATTAAAAGCTATCAAACCGTTTATTAACAATAAAGTGGTAAGTATTGCATTCAAATTTGTAACAATACCTCTATTTTTAATTAAATAAGTTTTACACTACTTTCATTTCAGAATAATGACGATGGGCGATATACAAGAAGTGATGAAATTTTCTGTCTATCTATAAATATATTGGTTAGACAAACCCGGTTAAGTTTAGAGAGCAATAATTATAATCAACAAAACGAAACATTAAACTTAGTTAAAGAGATTAGTTTGTGTATCGATGAGAGAGCACTATTGCCAGTAACAAAACTTTTTGTTTACTTTATTATGCGACCGCAATGTGCTTTGGCACCGAAAGCAGTGATTTTGTTAAGAGAAATTTGTGAACATCAAGGATATACTCCTAATCAAATATATCATAGATATAAGAAAGATTATTGCAAGCTTTTTGTAGAATGCAGTCTCTTCAGTGGGAAAGAGTTTGCTATGTCATTATTAAAAGTAGTGAGAGCTTTTGGTTTTGTTGGCTATAGAGACTTTATTTCCAAAGATATTCATCATTTCCTGCCATATTTAATTCCATATTCAGTTACTATAAAAGAAGTACCATCAATGATTGAAGAAATTGCTTCTCTGATTCAATGTTCTGTGCCGGACTTTATCATAGAAAGATTTCCTTTTATTTATGTCCATATTTATATGAATGAGACTGATACAGAGGCTGATAAATGTTACAAAGTTATAGAATCAATGACAAGATGTTCAGTTTTAAGCCTTCTTAAAAAACACTTTCGAGTTATACTTACAGAGTTTTTATTGCAATATTGTTGTAATCCAGAAAAAGTATTAAATGCGTGCAGATATTTAGCATGCCATGATCCAGACTTTTCAATGTCTACTAGCAATATAAAAATGAGCACTTCTCAAATAGCTGACTTTTTGAATCCAAAATTTCTAGGTGTTCTAGCATACCTAGACAGTAAGTTAGCGAACGGCAAAGTGGCATTGTCAGTGAAGCGAATAGCTTTAAATAGTTTTCCCGATATGATGAGTTTGTTGGGAGTGAAATACATAACACCATTGAGGTTTAAAGTTCTAGCCACTTTGAGATCTGCATTGCCTTTAGTAAAGGAGTTTCCTAAAATCCTTGCAGATGCATGGGGTGCTTTTATCCGTAATATTGACAGCATATCACTTGCACCATTGCTGTCTAATCTAGCTGTTTCATTATTACAACAATTTGAATATGCTCCACATGAAATAAACAAGATATTTCAATTCCTCGTCTTGAAAAATGAGAATTTACTTAGCAGTCATTTATCAGATCTGTTTTTTTTGGAAACTTCGAATATTTCTGATATAGTAAAGACTACAATAAAAAAACACGTGAAAAGAACGCAACCTGACGGATTTTTGAATAAGACAAAATGGTATTTGAACCATTTGAATCATGATATTCCAATGATTAAAGCTAATGCTTTTTCACATATAGATATGTTACTTAAAAACAATAGAACCGAAATACATAAAGCTATTTTTGGTGGAAAGAACATACATTCTATTGTTGTAAAGCTTATAGACTGTTTACTGCTTGGTAAGACAAAACTTTTCATTTAATTAAACTGATGAAATTATTTAAATTAGACTAGCACTTAACTCTAATATCACATGGTGTTAAGTGTCAATGATGCTGTGGATGTTGAACGTTGACTTTTACTAAGCAATCGCTTAGCTATAGGTCCCTATATTTTTTTATAGTTACTACCCACTTTTAGCAGCTTGTAAAAGTTTATTCTTTCATCTCTTAATTTTTTCTTCACAAGAAATGCTTTTCGAATAATATAATATATGGCGACTATTGCTGATAATATCAAATAATTACGTCTAATTTCGAAAACACACGTCACAAATGGTAAACTCGTAATTTATTATGAGTTTATTGTTTACGCTTATGTTTTGAACAAACTATGTACATAAGGCGAGGTTGCAGGTTTTAAAAATAATCCTAGTCAAATTGGAAGAAATAATTCACAGTTTTGACATGGAGACTCAAGTTCTTGTAATGGAGTTTAAGAGAGTTGGTTATTAACCTTTTCTCCGACATTATGTTGTTTCAGGTTGTAAAGATCCTGACCACAACGTGCGTGAAGCGAGTGGGTCTTGTTTAGGTCAACTGGGAGCTATCGAGGCGGGTCATTTGCCTCGTCAGTATGTTCAACCTGATAGATCACCGTTTGCTTTTTCTATAGTTGATAATTGTTTTGCTGCTACTGCATTGGTAGAGCTTTGCAGAGCTTTCCAATACGAGAAGGATACTATGGTACGTGATTTTTTTTCTACTTTTGCCTTGCGTATACATGGTAAACCTTTTAAGATAAAGATAATCTATATATACATAATATGCTAACAAAGAAATATAAATAGAATTTATGTAACCCCTAATATTACAACAATCATAAGGGATCTATGTCCTATCAGTTTAGAGAATGATGGTGCGGAACTATTACATTTATTCCAATTTATTTTACTTTCACAGAACATGGATTGTTACGCATTAACAATACAGGAGATACTGAAGGTCTATGAAATATCACCTACGGGAAGCAAAAAAGAGGTGTGGGATAGTTTTCCAGAAAATATGCATCAGATTATGCATCCTCTGCTAAGTTCTAGGTATGTTTGAACAATTTCAACTTTAGCAAAATCAGTAAATATTTTCTCCTTTACTCGGAATTAACCATCATGTATGTGATCTTTCTGTAGAGGCACACAGAACAGTCGTTAATTTTATTTTTGCTCGTCATTATAATTTGCAGCAGCTGATTGTTTTCCCGGAGTACGATGTTCTGAGATATTCTTAAACTTATCGATTTTTATTGGTCTGCATTAGCATGCTTTGAAGCAGGTTTCCAGATCTATAAATGTCGCGTAATATAAAGTTTAAGTTATTAAGAATGGTTTATTATATTTTAGATACACATTGGCGTATCCTCCGCAACCAAAGAAAACGCACCCACTTTTTGGTTCTATGCATGCAACTACATTTATAGAATGGGCTCACAAGTAAGATGATTCATTTATTATGATATATTTTTCTAACAAGATTATTTGATAAAAGAGATGATTTAGTTTTAGTTGTTTTGTTATAAAACAACTTGCGAGATTCTTACTAAATGTTTAGTGGAAAGTCTTGACAAGCCCTATATAAGACCTAAGATGACAGAATGTGCTCTCCTAGGATAATAAGACTTATGTTGACAGTCGACGTACATCGATATTGATGTGGCAGTTTCACGATATAAAAGAGGTATATAGCTAGGCAGGTTAGAAAAACCTTACTATCAAATAAACTACAACTTGTGATCTCGAAAACCGATAGAGTAATGTGAAAAACGGAAAACCGCATTTGGTGGAAAGAATTGACCAAGGCTTGTATTAGTACGTGAATAAGGGCTGTTAATAATGATAATGACGGTGATCTAGGAAGACGTCTAAAAACACTAAAGCAATTAACTGTCGAAGGTACCTACAACTGTTATTTTATAATTTCAGCTGGGCAGGTCAATTAATATCGCTAATAGAGTCGGAGAGCATACGCGATCTCCTTCGTGCCGTGCATCCGAGTATGCGTCGCGACGTCCGCACTTTGTTCCTGTTCTTCCCTTACGTTCTTTTACACGCCATTATGTCTAACTCGGCCGCACAGCACGTCCATGAGGAGATGATGGCCGTTATTGGTGAGTTTATGTTTTTAAAATATTTTTTACAATAATAATGAAGAATTACAATACTTACTGATATATTATATCCATATTACAAGAATAATAAAATATCCCTGTTTTACTGGAAAGACACTTTAAGGCCTTTTTTAATTTAACGAAGCGACGAGATGAGCAGGACGTTCTCCTGATAGTGAATGATACGCCTGCCCATAACAATGTGGCACTAGATAAGATAGGTAGGATGGTATATAAAGAACCGTATTTTGCTCGTAGCCTTGATAACATAGATGTTAAATCTCGTTGTCCTAGTACTTTTTCTAGTTACAACGTCCTTTAAACCGATATATTTTTTATCGTTTGTTAAAAAAAGCATGTTAATATAATTGTCGTGGTCTATGTCTATTTAATTTTTTTGTACGAAATGTTCTTCTGTATTTTTCATGTTTCTTTTTTATTATAAAATTTTATAAATTGTTTTTATTGATAAGATGGAATTACTATTGTTTCTATTATTATGTAACAGGACTTGAAAACTTCGAAGCCAACGGTGCAGTTTCATTAGAAGCATCCAAATATAAAATGCTGAGACATATCAGTTTGACGCCGCACATTAACTCTGTGCAGGCTGAAGAAGGAAACCAGGTAAACAAATAATGTGATAACACTTGATCTCAATTTAACTAGACGTTATGGTAAAGTGATGTCGTGAATGGTAAAGCATGTTTGTTTTTAATATTAGGAATATTTTAGGCGAGCTTGCTACATATGCTGAGTAAAGAAACATTACAATATTGTTATCGAAGAGGTAGGTAGACAATTATTCATCATACTCTATAAAGCCATGGCTTGTGACCCCAGAAACGAACCAAGGATGATGCTCGTTAAAAAACGAATCGCCACTGCGCCATAGAGGCAGACGATTGTTAGGGTTTTACTGAAGACTTAATTTATATATATATATTTTTGGATGATTGGTAATTATACAGTTGCAGTATACATGTTTAAAAAAGTAAACACATTTATTTACTTCTTTTCAGAGCATATGCAGCAAAACAATATATACATTGTTCGATTTCTTGAATCGTTGGATCTTAGAGTGGTGTAATATGAAACAGCGTCCAACTGAAAACGAAAATTACAGGTACCTTATAAGTTTTTTTTAGAAGTATAAATCATTATGATATGCTAAATTGATATGTTCTGGTGATGATGTTGATGGAAGCGGCTGCTGTTTCACTGGATATTTGTAAAGCCTGATAGGGTCTGGCACGACAGCCTTATAAAAAACTTCCAGCGGACCAGTTACTCAGCGGTTTGGTCAATTAGTATTTAAGATGACCAAAATTGTGTTTTCACTGGTCATATCCATTCATATAAACAAAGAGACTTAATATGGAGAACACGTATTTAGCTAGTAGCAGTATATTAACAGATATGTTATTCTTATTTTCAGAGCGATCCACTCCTTCATGGAGAAATTTGATAAGTTGACTATAGCACGTGGAAATTTTGCTTGTGGCGAGTTGGAACGAGCGCTGCAGTATCTAGAAATTTACATGGACGAGAAAAAAGAACGTATGCAGGAGCAGCTTCCTCTGCTCGCAGAAATATACGCTTTGCTAGACGAACCGGACTCCGTCGCCGGTTAGTTTGTTCAACTGTGTGGCAACATCGTGATATAGTTACATTATCACATTCCTATTGTGAATACGAATGCACATGATCGTGTGGTGCAGGATTTTGTGCATCAAATGAAAGACAATGTTATTTAATTTTACCTTTTAATTACGTTGCTTACAGGTATTTTATCTATTAAGCGATCTGAACCGTCATTGAAGGAATTGATCCTTGCGCAAGTGGTTACCGGCAGATTACAAGACGCCGCCTTATGTTACGAAAGACTCGCACAAGAAGGCCAACTCGATAAGCACAGTTTGCAGGTAGTTTAATATTGTTTATATTATTATTTATTAAACTCAGTATTGTTCATAAAAATATTCGAAGGCTTCGTAAAAACAGTTGATAATCACAACGTTAATTCAAGAAATAAGAATAAATTAGCAACAATATACACTGGGCTCTATAAATCAATAACTTATTCTGAGGTCTTTGTATAAGTTGTTACAAGATTCCCGATCATATTCAACAACCTAATTTGAATAAATTTATGAATCCTGTTAATGCTACATTTTGTTAAAAAATTACTGTCACGTCAAAGATAACTTGATTGAACTGCTTCTATAAATTTGGCAGATGTTTCTATATTTATAAATAACAAATTCTTCAAACCTAATAGACGGACATGTGTTGCTATAAAGTTTGTTGCGCCACTTCTTCTCAGCGAAAACACATAGAAAGTGGTGAAGAGCGGGCGTTTTGGGGGTTATCTTTTGTGCAAAATTTGACATTAGAAATGAGCTATTTTATAGCCTAATTGCAAGAAATGGTTTTAAGTTTTAGTTTAAGTTCATTCTTCATTGAGATATGAGATATGTATTAAAACATTAGAAATAGTTATCTCCTAGACTTACTATATCAAAAAAATTGAGTATTCCTACTACTGTCTTTATAAATTAATAGAATCTTTTGTAAATATGAATTGTTAACGGATATTAAAATAATAACCGTCACTTTCAGGGTATGATAGATT
>DWHU01000395.1:0-19817 GCA_018247975.1 Parides photinus | reverse complement strand
TGTTTAGTACAGATGGAGACTAACACACTGCCCCAACCCCAAGAAATTGGGAAAAATGGGATAGACAAAGAAGAATAATAAAAAAAAAATTGTTTATGTGTCCTATGTGCTTCATTTTGTCAAACACCAAAATTATGTTAGACATACATGATATTTATTTAATGGTTTACAGATATTTAGACATTAGAAAATATTTGTTAGCATTACATATAGATGGATGATGATCTTTGAAGATCAACTCACTTGAATCCGGATCTCAGTAAATCCTTTATACCTTCATTCCTATGCCTCAAGTCAGTGAGCTCAGGTCTGTTTGAGTCTACAATATCTTCAACAAGTTGCTGCAGAACACCTTTGTATTCATGACCAGATCCACTATCAGATGGTTTCAATACAGATGTGTATCTAAAATGTTCAAAACAAATTATATTACAATTTGTCCTTGTAATTTGTCAAAACAATGATAAAGTCACAGTGTGATCCGCTGGTAGCTAAACGATGCATTCATGCATGCATAAGTACATGGAGACTGTTAAGATGATATACACACCTTTTAGGTGTTTTAATGAAGTCCTATGTATGTCAGTGAACATCCAACTAATAATGATGATAATAGTTTCCAAACCCTTAAGGAGTAAGATGTTTTTAAGTCTTATTATGCTAGTTATTTTAAACTAACTCCACTCCATTCAGAATGATAAAAAAACTTACGTTTGTAAACTTTTTCTGATCTGTGATATATCTTTCAGTCTATTCATAATTTTGTTTGCCATCTCATCACAACCTTCCGGTGTTGCGATATGCGAATCTAGGTTAGTGAACAAAATTTTATGATCTTCAAATATAGCAACACTAAGGGTCTCAGTGAGACTGTCTTCGTGTTGTTTGTTGAAGGAGACTTCAGTACCAATGAGTGAGTAGACATGTATAGTCAATGCTAGAAGTCTTTCTAAAGAAAGGTTTCTTTCCTTACGCGTTTTGATGAGTTGACTTATCTGTAATGAAAAATTTAATAGCAAATTAATGATAAAATTAATTACAAAACTATTTCTATTCAACATAAAGTAAGGACTGAAATAACTAAATTGCCTTCATGGTGCAATGAATAAGTAACATATGATTAAAGGAGGAATATCTAAGTTAGACCCAAAGGCTCCTTGTTGAAGTTTCGTTGGTCACACAGTTTTTAAAACCTGCACATTTTGCTACAAACTGCTGTCATAACAGCAAAACAGAGCCATGGTATTCTGATCAAGCATTGTTGTTTTTCAATAGTACCAATGCCACTTAACATCATTTAACCCAATACAGTAAAAACAAATTATCAACCAAATGTAAATAGAAACTTGCATATTTATTGATACATGTAAAAATTTTGATCTACATATTTTCTCATTTATTTGTAATTTTTTTGTTATTAATTTCTCACATTACTTTACCAAGTTAGCCATTTCTTTTATTTGTATAAAACCACTACAAATCCTACCTGATGCAATACACTAGTTGAGTCTCTACTAGCTACTAGATTCTGCTGCACCTGGCGTTCTAAACTCATAACTAGCTCCATTTCATTTCGCTTTGAAGACTTTAAAGTTTGCACAACACCAAGTGCCTGTTGGAGTATTCCTAAATGCTTGGATATAACCTCATAGTTTCCTGAAAATTAAATAGATTATTGTTTGTTATTATAATATTAAGAAATTATTATTTATTAAAGCCTCAGTCTAAATTTAAACCATATCATCAATAAGTCAAGTTTATTTGTGATCAATGGACAAACTACAAGAATACTTTACTTAGAGTCAAACTGCAAAAAATCATAACACAGTTTACTTAGGACCAGTCCAGCAATGTTTGGCTAAGTGAACACAAGTTAACTTGTCACTGATCAATATTGTGATAATAAACATAACATGACATTTACCTTTACAAGCATTTATAATTTTTTCCACACTTTGAGGTGTGACTTTTAATAAAGTTTTTGGTCCTGGTGATTTCTGGATATCAATCTTAGATAGTTTATTGTAAAGATCAAACATTACTTCCTTCTGTGATTTATTAATCATGTAGTCATATGTTTGGGAGCAGGCGTCATCATCTGTATGAAAGAGACACCCAGGACTTAACTGAATATCATCTGGATGAGATATACTGAAAAACAAAATTATGTGAAAGAGAAATTATCACTCAACAATATTGAATTTCTTATTAGATTGAACATTAATTATCAACAACAAAAATCAAGGTATTCAAAAATTAAACTTACACATTAGCCTCACACAGTGCAGACATGTCAACTGCAACATCATTTGAATGACCAGGAAACCGGGGCAAAACAGACATGACCTTATCCAATACAGACTCCATGGAATGACTGGTGACACCACAAAGGTCTAATGTTCTATCTATTATTATCAGAGAAACAGGGTTTGTGCAATTCTGAAAAGTTGTACAATTACTTATCATGCAAAATACCTTTAAATACTCAAAAATCTAATGAATATACATACTTTTTATAACTTGCTAAAGAACATACGTAATATCAACAAAAAAGTTAATTGGATTGTAATTTTTAATTATAATGGCAATGTATGAATATTTTACCTTTCTTCTAGAAATGTAAACAGGTGAATTTTCTAAAACTCCTGCTACCAATGAGCTGTAAGCGCCCATATAAAAGATATCTTCCTTGAAATTCATTGACTCAAACATACTGTTTAAACCACTAGCTAACCTTCTCACATGTGATCTTTCTTCAATACTGAGTGTATACAAGTCAATTGAGTTAGGCTCTGGAATTAATTTCCCATCAAAAGATGGATACACTTTTTGGTATGGAGGAGTGAGGAAAATATTATTTGTAGGTGCGATGGTGAATATTGGAATGTGTACCACTTCTGTTGCACATTGCTGGAAAATAATGAAATATTAAGAAAATTAAATATAGGTAAACTAGGAATGTATATATATAGCAGAAAGTTCTTTACTTGTTAACCAGATTCTATTACTTTTGTTAAATTACACACAAACATACCTTTTTCCCAATCCAATCCATGAGCATTCTTTCCAAATCCTTCTTAGCCTCTGTTGAGGCTTTACCTGCCAACACTGTGTCAGTAACATCTTTTCCTTCATTAAGTTCTAAGTACACAACTTCCAAACTTATGCAGGATATTAAGATACAATGTGAAAAATCGCTATTCTTTATTATTTCACGAATTGTTTGCAACTGAGTGGATGATGCTTGAGTTACAAAAACTGCCTTTCTATGTTCTTTTTTGGCAAACTATAAACAAATATTGTTTGAATAAGAAGAAAAATGGAGATTATAATGATAATAACATGTTTACATTTTTTTGTCGTACTTCGAAAGGAGATAAATTTTTAACAGCAACGGCTCCACCTGAGAGAAGGTTAAACAAACCTCCATTCCAGTGTAGGCATTCAGCGCTATAATCGTCTAAGAATACTACAGCAGCAATAATCCTGTTATACAATTCGATCCACCAAGATTCGGCAAATTCCTTCGGCGAACCAGACATCATTTTGCCAAAACCTTTGCACTATTATCTGGTATCATTACATATATCTAGATTTGTTATATGACTTTAGGTTATTAATTGTTTACTACATGTTTTATAATTTAAATGCCTGATAATAAACAAACTTTTAAGTTTACATTTGTTGAGTTTGTAATTTGGATCAATGAAATGACAACTAGTTAAAATGACACATGTTCTGTCACAGAGTACGTATATTTTTATCAACATAATCACAAAAATAATTCTTCTTAGCCAAAATTACGTAAAATGGTAAAAAACCGGGTTTAAGGTCATTACACCCTTATTTGTTATTTTTTCATTTATTGGTTCACTTAAACAACCATGTTCACATAGACGGATAGTCAAATATCTGGTATCGTAAGTTACCTTCATATCAAAAATTATTTAGTTTTACAAACACAAATTTTCTTTTGAGTAACAAATTGGATTGAAATACGAAATTAAGGTAAAGACCTACCCTAACTTTGAGGTGTTAATACATCCATATCATTTCGTATAAACATAAAGCGGTAACTAAATGAACATGTGTTCTTGAGCAAAAGATCTACCATCGATTTAGTAAATGTGTACCATGAGGAAGCAAATGCTGCTTTTTATATAGTAATAAGAGTGGACAATTTTGACAATAGTTGAAGACAAATATTGTACTATAACTATGGAAAAGTAACAGGTTTTCAATAAAAAAGAATTGTTATGATTGCATTGGTGCCAGCTCACTCCACATTGTTATTAAATATCTTTGGACAATGACAATCACGAACGACAAAACAATAACAAGCCTGCAAAATAAAGGTAAACTTATGGAATGTCAACAATTGTGCTTATTACTAAATATAATAATTAAAACACAGTATATACTTTTTAATACTTATAATACACAGTTCTGTTATCTAAGTTTAACAAAGCTGAAATAATTCAGATTTAGTGTTCATCTTCATAACCAGTGGGCAGGGCATTGACATGGGGGTTGTGAAACAGTGTTTTTTGGCCATCACCCCATGGGAATCTCTGAAAGATGTTTAATAAAGATTATGTAAACTTGTTAGATAACGGTTTAAGGTTAATAAATTTACGATGTTTACTTACATTTTAGGTATCAAACAAGGGAATTTATGTACATAATTCGTTAATAGTATACTGAAACTGAATTAACATACAAATTCAGCAATATTGTAATATAATGATTGAATTTACATTTAAAATGACAATATTAATGTTATTGTATGTTATTAAATTTCAAATAAACTGTTATAAAGTGAATGATCAGTTTGAAAAATTAGAGAAACAAGTGGATAAAGATACATAATAAATATAATAAAATTAGGAACAAATGAAAGCCACATATTACAATATAGCATAAGTAGTGGAAAATATCTGTTATATAAAATTGCCAATGAGTATAATTTTATTGTTTTGATTACCTCAAATTTATTAAATGAAAAATAAAACTTTTATTAATGTTCAAAAAAAGTATGTAATATAATAAAATCACTTTTGATCGTATTACCTTTGTGCGGACGCGCATATATTCATAAGGAACAAATGGTGGGCGCTCATGGTGCTCTTCCTGATGAGCCAGGTAAGCATTCAACATGCCTAAACCGACAGCAGGGAATGCCACGAAGAACGACAGGTTCTTCCACAGTTTATAACCACCTGGACAAATGGTTTTTCATTAACTCTTAAAAAACCAATAAATTGATAAGCCCTGGACAGGGTTATGTGATTACATAATTTACAAACTTTAATGCCCATAAAGCTTACCGCCATGTCCACCAGCAGTGGCTGCATGTGACGCGGAACGGGCTTGATTTTTAAGGTACAAAACCGTTGCTCTTTGCAAAATTGCTGCCATTTTCATGAATTCGTGAACCCAACTGCAATTGTCGAAGTTTATTCTTTATACTTGTCAAAATTTGCTCAGATAAAATGTTATCGATTTAATGCTGCCAGTCATGTAAATGAAGATCAAAAATCATTAATAATTTTTTGTTAAATTGTAATTTTTGCTAAGTGACATTTGTCATTTAAAATTAGATTATTTTTAAAAAAGGTTCTGTATTATGATTTTGTGTAAAAAGTATTCATAAAAAATCTTAAACTGTAAAAAGTGTAAGTCAAATTGGTATTGAGAAATTAAATACAATAATGTGAAAATTTATATATATCATCACTATTATTCTACATTTTTATAACAATTGTATTTTTTAATAGAATAGTTTTTGAAAGAGGTAGTCAGTACTCTATGGAATTTTTAGATGGCGTTAATATCAAAAAACGCGTTTCAAAGATTTGTCTAGATAGCGCCAACATATTAAATTATATCTAACTATAGAAGTATAACCTTTCTGAAAAAAGTACTTAATTTCACCATTTTAACATTATAAGCATATTTTCTTGTTGAAAAAAGAAAAAAAAGAGATGTTGTCTGGATTAACAAGAAAAACTTCCTTTTGTATTAATTAAAGTATTTATTAAGTTTGATGAAATTATGCATGTAATCAATTAACTCATATACACACATATACACCATGTATTTCGAATTGTTCTTTTTACATAATTTAAACTGAACTGTCCTGTTTTATTTTTAATTTAAAAAATTAAGTGTCTGGTGTAACGTAAGATGCGGCAGAAAATTTGCTCAAACATTTGTCATGTCATGTAACTTTATTTAAAATGTCTACTTTATGTAGTAATAATAACTCAAATTTGATTAATTTTGGCCATATCAGTACGTTATGCAGCGATGCAGAAGTCGCAAGTATAATCGATCATAACTTATCGAATTAATTACTGCAGGCCTTAAACACCAGAATAGACTATAAACCCTAGTCAACGGATTTATTATGCTTTTCATGCTATTCCCGGTTATGTGCTGCATCGGTCTTATAACATAGTAAGAGATTTATAAAAGTATAAAAAACTTGTAACCCATATCTAATGCAATTGTAATGCTAACACGTATAACGAAATTTGTAACTTGAAATAAACTATCAAGTATTAGTATTAATACATATTTAAATACGGGGAATGTGATTGTGATATTTACCACAGCGAAACAATTTTTTTCTCATGTCAGTTTTTTCAAGGTACAAAGACCCCATTTTTGTGTACATGCTTGGATGTAAAATAGAAACAGATTATCAGAACAGCCCGTTGGGTTTAAACCGTATTAAGATTATAGATAGCTATATTATTAAATTTTGATCGAATGATACAAAAACCTGTTGAATAGGGTCAGTAGAAGTGTAATCTGATGGATTATCGTTTTTCGGAAAGTAGTGTTCTAATATCAACCTCGGTGAAACCTGGAAAAAGAAATTAATACATTAAAAAAATCAGTACATGTGTTAGAGAAAAATAAAAATGTATTATGCTATTTTATTAAAAATTTTGTATAATGCAAGTAAACGTTATTTGGTAATTTTGGTTTATATAAATTTCTCGTAACAAGATTTGCATAATATTTATAATTAAGATTATAACACCATTAATAACAAATAAAAAAGTTAACGTAAACGAAAATTAACCATACAATGTGATCCATATTGAGTTATACAAACAAATATTTTGTATCGCAAACTTTTCGGGGAAATACATTTCTACTTTAATAAATTGGAAAAGTGTTGTTTTATTAAATTTATTAAACCAATTTGTTATGTTTTATCTTCAATAAAATTAAGTAACAAAGTCATGGATGATGAAGCATGCTCGTTCAGAACATTTTGGTTCTCATGTATTTATAGCCAGTACACAGAAGATAGTGGCTTGTAATATGATGGTGATGAATGCAACACACATGTAATCCAGAAATGGAATGGCAATACTGCGTATTACCAAAGTAAACGCTTAAGCCCTTACGCCACCGAGATATTTTGCGATTATTAATAAATTCATTATAATTCATCCATACATTATGCATACATCCTTTCACGTTTATAGCATGGGAGATTTAGTTGTGGTTATGCTACGTTTGTGATATTAAACGTGTTTAATTAAAAAAAAAGAGTTTTGTTGGATCGGATGCTGGTCGCGTCCACAGCGACAGGCGCCGACGCCGACGGCACCGTGTCATTTGTGCATGTTAAATGAGAAAGACAAGCGGGAATACCTATTACATTGGAGGGTTCTGTAATATTAAACACATAATTGTTACAAGTACATGTTTTAGTTAATTAATGTGTTTATAAATAAGAAGCCGTGATAGCTCAGTTTGTCGGCCGTATATCAATCATACGTATACGTCTCGAGGAGGCACGGGTTCGATCCCTACCCACTGAGCTTCAGCTGCCGGTGAAGGAAATATTCGTGAGGAAACCGACATGTTCCAAAGAAACAGCTCTTGAGAATCCGTGACATCCGCCAACCCGCACTTAGCCAGCGTGTTGCACAAAAGGCCACAGCTCTAAGTGATGAGTCTTTCAATCTTTGGCGCGAATAAATCATTGAAGTTTATTTAGTCTATTAAAACTCTATACGAATGAAATGTTCACTTGATGATAAATGATACGCCGGTTTTATAAATATGTGGGGCTAATTAGATACAACACGATGTGATTGTCGCTTTATTGGCACAGTAATTTTACAAGCAACAAAGATTAACAAATCAGTGAGATTTTATAAAACATTTTATCTAGTCTTATTTTTTGCACTACTAAGTGAATAAGTATAAAAGCTTTATCATTCACGGAATTCTAGCATGTTTTCGCGAAATCTAAACCAAGATAATCGTGCCCATGATTTGTGATTATTGCTTACCTTTTTAGCCTTCACGTGTTCGAAGTTGTATCCCATGTAGAACGCAGTCTGTTGTACCTGACGCAAACTGCGCATGCGCACTTTAGGATCGCGCTCCAGCAGTCGCATCAGAAAGGCCCGTGAAGCTTTTGATAAATTGCTAGAACATTCAGGCAGGGTGCCCGGTAAAGGTTGCTTGTCATCTCTTGATCTGTTGAAGCAGACAGACAGTTTTTCATTTACGAAAGTAGCTGACTGAATCATAGCAAAATGGATACCATTTTATTGTTATCAGATTTTTACAATATTTTCAAAATATATTATTACCATGTTATTAATACCATATTTCTATTATCTTTTAACTATCAACATCAAACCATGGTATTTTGATTGGCTAAAACAGACGACAAAATTGGAATACAGCAATATTAACTACAGTAAATAGAGACAGCATTTATTTATTTTTTTATATATGGGAAAATTATCCATTTCAACAAATGCAAAGTCAAACAAGTTTCGTCTTTAGTTAGCTTTGAATTACAAATTAACAAATCATATAATAGGAGTATCAATTAATGAATAGTTATACCTGGTACTCCTGTCAGTGTCACCTGTAACAGCAACTTTACAGGTACATTCGACTTCGTCTTTACCGTTCACTGTTGGTCCTTCAGATATTGCTGGTGTTGGATACTGCAAACATAAGTATTTCTTCTAATAGTTAATCTACAGTATTGGCTAAAAGTATTAGACACGACCATGAAACACATACACCCCAAAACTTATATAATGTACTTTATATAATTAGCAGCAATAATAAAATAAAGTAAACAACAAGTAAGAGTTTTCAGGGATCCGTAATACATCTGGTCCGCAAAATACGTTAAAACAATGTTTTCGCATAATGAATACGATATATTTGTCAGTTTTGTTTCGGTCAAGATCAAGTGGTACGCAAATATTTGTAAATTATTGATGTTTGCTACGGGTTTAGACTAGATTAGGTAGGCGAATTCAAGTACAATTACTTATAGAGAGAGATAGATGATAATAACGAATGTATTTGTTATTAAACGTCGCTTTTAATTAGGCTATTATATTCGTTACAAATACAATAGAAACTAACTTTAAAAAAGTGAGAAGTTCATGTTTAGGTATGTGGTAAAGGAATTCTGAAACGATTGTACTGACTTTGGTATAGTTTTTTGTTACTATTTAAAACCACTAGTAAAGGTATCCGTAGATTATTAGCTCTTTACTAATATCTGATTAAATACTTGAAAATGGCGGTATCGTATTATAAAAACAAATGGTTAATTTAAAACTCGTAATATAATTGTTAGCATTAATACTTTAGTATTACCTTAAAAAATACGTTTATTATAAAATATTAACATTGAACCTAACGATTAAAAATTATATTTAACGTTAAGGTGTCATTATGAAAATTGGCGGCAAAACACGTGGTTGAATTAATTCAAAATAAAGATGAAATTATACATATTTGTATTAATTCGTATAGAAGTATGTAACTTACATAATGAAGTACAGATCAGACCGGACTTAATGGCAAGTAAACATGCACCCACGTAAATGAATCGACATCCAATCGGGTCCAACTTATAATAAGAAGCTACTATTTCTTATTAATTCGACTTATTATGCGCACTAATTTTAAATAATCCACCATTACAGACAGGGTTGCTGTTAAATAGTAATATTAAATACCTAATCGATCTTCGAAAACAAAAACTTTATCTATGTTAAATATATATATGGGGCGTGACTTTTATAACTTTTACTTGGTTGGTCATATTTAAATTTTTTAAGAAATAAAATAGGAAAGTGTTTTAAAATGACTAGAGTAATTCCGAAGGATGGCAACCCTCGTGTTAGCAACCCGTCCGAGGGACTCGTCCGATAAAAAAAGTCCAACTACTCTCGTCCAGCTAAAAATAGGTAGCTTGAGCCTTAATTGCACACTTGGAATTTACAGCGCGTTTTAACGATTGTTAGTACATCGAGATAAATGCAGCTTAAACCGAGGGCTGGGAAATGGCGGTACCTGTCGGTTACAATTACATTTTAAAATAGATACAAACTGTAACAATACGGTAAATCCTAATCTCATTTACAATCTTGTAATAAGTCATGAATTTAAACAAAAAAAAATGGTGCGACGTCATCAAAAACTGACAGTCAACTAGGAAGTTTCTGATGACATTTTTTTATAAGGTGGGAAAATTAGTAGCCTTACATACGTTATATTAAATATAAAAAACGAATTACTTGTTAAAATATTTTAAAGCGTACAAAGTATTTAGTCAAGAATGAAATTAAATGTTACTTGTAAATTTAGTAGGCGACCATTGCGTTGCATACATATTCGCTTTTGAATCGGTTCTATATATTTACGGTTCTAAAGCGAATCGATAAAATGCTAATTTTATATGATATTCGCCCACCACTCGAGTGTGCACGGAATGTTTTCTCAATTGTAAAAGGTCTAATAATTCGGTAGTTAGCTTTCAGCGAGAGTCACTACAATCGGTAAATTAAGATCGTAGCACCGTTAGAATTAGCGCTCTGACTACTAATCAATTCTTATCTTTATCAAACTGCCCGAGTGGTTACATTGAATGTTTACATTTTGATCCGGTCACGATTCGGCCGCATTTGTGAATAAGAAGCGAGCAATAGTAATGAGAATTCAATTACTTTTGCTACCTGCTGCAGTGAATGTATTATCGCAATTTTATGGTTTCTGTACTTTGCTTCCATTAAGGCGATGAACGAGCAAATATGCTTGCTAACATTGTTACCATCAAGGTGATTTACTTGTACTTAAACATTACATCTCCGTTTACAATAATAAAGAAAAATTACCTCAACTGTATTTTTATATATTAGAATATAATCATAAAAAACAATTCTCTCCAATTGTTTGAAAATTTATTTTATCGTCATTAAGAAAATTTGTACCTAATAATTTTCTAGAAGATTCTACTGATCTTTAAAGTAACATTTAAAAAAATAAGTCAAATACAAACATGTCTAAAAAAAATATGTAGCGTAAATAGGAATTTTTTGTAAGAAGTCAGTGTTTCTTAACATAATAGACCTCTATAAATAGACATGAAATGAACACTAATCACCGTCAAAATGAATACACGTTTTGTTTGTGCTAAAACTATTTGACAGTATAAAGTCAGTCAGGCTTTTAAATTATATAAAAGGTTGCCAGGAAATAATTTACTTCCGTGCATCATTTACTTTAAGCATACAAGGTTAGACATACGACCAAAAAAATTATGTGTTGCATTCGCAGCAATTATATTATTTGTAAATTTTAAGTCTCCTAATGTTTCATAAACTTTATTGCTTAAAATTATGAAACAGCGTATTCGAAATAGTGCCAAGTTCATTATTTACACGTTTGTTATTTGAAAAGAGCAGCCCTGAATAATTCTTAGTATTTGTGGATCTTTTAGTTAAGGCTATTTTTTATAATCACAAAAAAAAGGCAGGTATTTTAGCTAACAATCTTTTGCTCAGTTCACGAAAAATAAAAGCATGTATTTTGAATTTATATTCCTGTAGGACGTTCCTCTAATGTAGGAAAAGCGTCTTAACTTCAAGTTTTTTGTCTGTTAATGTGCTATTTACATCGACAGATTAGTTTTCATATAAACTATATTATTATACAAATTTTCAATAGTAATTTAATAATATAACAAATACATAATATATAAAGAACTACTTTTCTTTTTAGTTCTTTTTGTTTTCGAATAAAATACAAAAAAAAACCGGTTCCATGTATGTATTTACAAAAGACTACAGAATTAATTTTAGTTGATATTTAAATAATGTAGTTTATGTATATCTATTGCAGAATCTAAATCTTTTCTCTTTTACAACTTTTGCAAGTTTTACCTACCTAAATAAGAATCGTTAGGTCATTTGTGTAATATTTTTCTATTATAACAAAGCAGGTCATCTTTATGATTTGTTTAAAATAACGGTTCGGAGGCGTGCAGCTTTAACTGGCTTTATCGTGGATGTAATTAATGACGGTTTGTAGATAAGCGGCGACGGCTTACAGCTATTCGTGTGCCAAATTACACACTCGAAAATTCATCGGATGTAATAAGTAACTGACAGGGTTGAAATGAATTTAACAGTTACTCGAACTATCATAAATATGGCGAATATTAAAATGATAAAGACGAAAATAGCAAATTGTGTACGATTGTATATGGGATTTCTTCAAAAAGTTTGGGTTTTAACACCGATTAGTTACGATAAAGCATTGTTTTTGTGTTGTTGGTGTTACGGACGTCTTAGCTTCAAAGGGCTCGTTCATAAAAAATCTATAAGCTAACAAAGAATAATTAAAACAAAGATACATTTATAAACGCAACAAGTGATTGTTCCACAGGTAGACTGAAGATGAAAACCAATCATGTATAGTGATAATAATGACACTAAAAGTGAAAAAGAAGTTAAACCTTTTAGAAACCCAAAAATGTAATAGCTGTTAATAAAGTATACCTTAAGAAATCAAAATTCGTAAATATCTATTGTTTAAATTCACATGGAAGACACTCTTTACAGGTAGTACCTTAAAAATGAGATGAGATCTGAGAGAAGGTGAGAATTTTACATTAACTTCACAAGGTATTCGAGAAAGCTATGTACGATGCCATATCTCTGGAGAAACCCACCGTAAAACATGATTTTATTCTACAACATCCAGGAAAAATGAGTTAACAGTCCCATCTATCATTAAAAATAATGATTACTATAATTTTCAGAGGATATCAGAACAAACACGAGAAACGAAAACAAGTAACAAGTGAATTCTCGGTATTGCATGATTCACTCGTAAGAGCAGTAAAGGTCTTGCAATTGATTTTATTGGAGCCTGTATTATACTTATTTTGTAATTTAACTTTTTTACGAAGGCCACGCCGCTGCTATAACCGCTTGAGTTCATTCCACGCAGAACCCGTCGTATGCTATATAGGGTTGCTATTTATTGAACTATTTCTGTAACAATGTTAAATTCTGTAAAATAAATCATGTAAATCCTGAACAGACATATGGATGGGTCACTTGCTAAGGATAGAAGACGATCAGTGTCAAGAATGCAGACATCGGAAGTCAGCTTGGTCGTCGACCTTTGAACCTGTCAAGTAGGATTGGGAGAAAATGATCTACTGAAGCTCGAACAGCTGACAGAAGACAATATGACACAGTTGACGTGGGCTCTACCCATATTATCTATGTAGATCCCAATATATACGTGTTGCATACAAATAAATAAATAATTCTCAACAGCCAATGACGTATCTTTATAAAACGTAAAAATCATAATAATTATATGAGTAAATATTCGTCATCAGATTGTGTTATAAAAATATTATATACGGACGTAGATGGAATGGGCACTTTCTTCTGTCGATTGGTTTTCCAATGAAGAAAAACATGACGTGGTATAGTACCTAGCTACCGAGGTATAATAAAAACGTGTACTAACACGTTGCAAGAACCATAGATTACTAGATTATACGACATATGTCGACCAGAAACTTTACTCAAGGTAATAAAGGCAACGCATGGGCTATTAAAAATGGATGCTTATCTTGTATTTTAATCGACAAAGTTTTCATTAAGCCCCAAAATCACTTGGAAGCTTATGTTGCATTTTATTATGTTAATGATTTTTCGGGAAATGATTCGGATACACAACATTTATTTTAAAATATTATTAAGAAGATCATGTCTTTTTCTTGTTTTAGTTAACCAGCTTCTCTTTATTATGAATAAAACGCCGTAAATTTTTACATCAAAAAGTTTTTTCTTAGTGTAGAAGAATGTTAAAATATGAGAACAGTTGTAAGATTAAGCTTTTGAATACTAATACGTATAACAACTTGTACGTCATACATATTTTTCAAAACTATTGTTTTGTTCTGTTGGTAGTACTAGCAACCCTAAATTGGCTGCGACATCGTATGACGGGTAGCGAAGTCGATCATTCAACTTTAAAACTCATTTATATGTTTATATAACTTTATATATGTACCTCGAGATCAGCGCAGTCATTAAGTACGAATGCTGAGAAGATATAATTTTGAAGGTGCATTTTGTCGAATAATCATCAGACATCATAAAAGAAGAAACAAGAAAATAATGTGTACACTTCCTAAATTACGGTTTAATGAGACCGTAAAGAAATTAAGTTCAAACAAGCACGAATTAAATTAAAGTATTATTAGTTATTTGTTTGTGCATAAATAATGAATTAATCTAACTAATCATCCTTTATAACAATTACTAGTAGAAGCCTAAAAATGGGAAGTTAGTATATTAAGGTAACGAGCATAAAACGGCGGGTAAAGAGAACTAAAATTAAAACAGTATGTATTAATACACATACTATTTATAGTTTTTATCATTAATTATTGTTTTAAAGACTCCATTGTAATTGCAACGCAAGGTATCTGAAAGAACTTGCTTGTATTATTTTTACCAACGGACGCTTGGTAATTCCAAGATGCAGCACTACTTAAAACTGAATTACTAGACTGATCTGATGGGCAATCGACTCACTAATGCGAAATGCCTTACTTCGTTACTATAAACCCGCTTGAAGACCCTGATAAGGGCATTTACCTCCCCTCGGCAGAGCAGCAATTCATTAAAATTATATTGTATAAGGAGAGTTCTTTACAACATGATATATCGGCTCTTGTAAACTGCTTCGGACTTAGCATCCGATAAATATCGATCGGGATTACAAAACGACTGTTATGGAAATAAACGAAAAAATTGTTAAGAGACCGAACATTCAGTATATGTATTAAAATATAGGCCTGAAAATACTTCCACTACTATAACTCGAAGACATCTCTCAAGAAAATAGCCAAGATAATTTGTGCACATTGTTTTGCATATAATTTGATGACTACGTTCATTACTCCATCGTTCAGTACTAGGTTATAGAAAACCGAATAAATAGTTACAGAATTGAGTGTGAATAACAAATCTTTGTGAAAAATGCTATGAGAAAAGCAAAAGTACCTTTGAGAAAAGGTAAAGGATTATTAATAATAGACAACACAGTAATAATAGCCTGAGATATAATGAAACTGTTGTCAGAGTTTTGTGGGCACGGGAGTGTGAAAATCTCATTAGGATATCTTATATAAATGATTGAATAATAATTAAAAAGTGTAATAGAAACGAAGTCTAGTAACTAAAAAGAAAATAACTGAATAGAAACATGGCGGTGAATGCGTTCAGTAGTAAATATGAATATACCGTGTATATTCGTGAACTGTGCATATTTATGAGGGATGTATGTATGAACACACTGGCTGAATGTAATTATGAACGGACTGGCTGAATGTAATGATGAACGTAGATTAATAAAAAAAAAACAAGACATGACAGAACGTTAGGGAGGGGAAAAAAGACGAGGGTGTGATTAAGACGTGCGGACGATATTTGCTAATTAATTTTAAGATTTTATGTAAAGATTTATAATTTAAAGACGTTTAGTGAGGAGTTTCATTAAAAAAGATTTTTTATTTAGTCCACACCCTCTCATTTATTTACATGCAGTGAAATGATAAGTATTTATTCATTTTATATACATCCTCGGGTTGAAAAAATTATGAACGTGATGCTGATTTGGAGAAACATGACGGAGGTAACACTAGGCTTTCGTGTAGGCAATTAAACACTGCTCCTAGCTCTTCAAATCAATCTAATGTAACTTTTAACAATAGATAAGCACAGAAAAGCCTGTGCAGGTTCTACCTTACGACTTGTAGCAAATATATTATGAATTTCGTCAACATGACCTTGAAGTAGTATGACTAATTTTTGTTTATAAGATGTGAGGCTACACAGGCCATTTGATTAATGGACTTTTAAGGAAAAAGAAACTTCACAATATGGGTACTACGTCGTAGTAAATGAAGTATAATAATTTAGCTTTTTGATGTCACAACCGTACAGCGATAGATAATTAAATGTCTATTTATCTGACTATTGCGTATGTCGTTGAGCGATAGGCACTCTTTTATTTCGTCTAAACTACACTGACCATCATATTATTATTGATATTTTTTAAAATGATCAAATTTATGGAAAAAAAATATTAAACAATGAAAATTTATAATCTTCATATATATAAATTACGTGTCTCAGTGTTTGTCCGCGATGCACTCCTAAACTATTTAACCGATTTTAATTAAATTTGCACGCCGAGTGCAGTTATACAATATGAGATAACTTATATGACAATTTATAGTCGCAATATTATTTTATTGCAAATTATTTTTTAAACGTCTTATAGGTACAATTATTTATCCATCCAAACGATACAAACAGAAGTCGATATCTGTTGACTGGATTAAGTTCGTATTAATAGATTGCAGTGTTAAATGTATCGACGTATAATTTATATACATAAATAAAAATCGTCTTAGTTATATCTCGAGGACGGCTAAACGGATTTTCATGATTTTTGTGTATTTTGATTTGTCTTCATCAGGAATAGGATAATAAGTACAAAATTTAACTTCAATAGTCGAAAAATTCACAATCCATTTATGCTGAAATTAAATTTATTTCAATCAAATTCTGTATTGTGTACTGATATAAAATAAATAACTGTATAATTTTGTGTTTATTTTAAAATCATAAATTGGCCTGTTTATTGGCTTTTCGGCGGAACAAAGTTCGTCGTGTCTGCTAACATCATATATGTATATTATAGAGGTTATATACGAGAAATCAATGGTAGGTGTAGACTTCTGCGCTTTAATGAGCTTAGCTTAAATGAAAATTATTAGGTTATTATTTAAAAAACGTATAGTAAAAACCTGTGTGAGAAGAAGATAACTAAGTGAGGCTTGGATCCCTTTTGACTCCGATCGCCCTATAACCTTAATATGTAACCAATTGTGCCAAAAAAATCAAGTTTGTTTTTTAATATGGCCACCCGCTATATAAGATACCACGGTCGCATCTCGGCGCAGCCTTGACTCGTGATCGATGGCCGCAGCGGTGGCATTCGCATTGAGTTGTGCAATTTCAGAAAAAAAAAGAATTATTCAAATACAATGGTTCAATCTAAAGCCGGTTTAATAATGATTCTGATATCCACAGATTAAAAATAAATTTATGCTTATTCATATATTTTTAAAACGTTTAAGGCAAGGCACATACGTTTGGCCGAAACGTTAAAATTCCGTTTTACGCAGAAACCGCTTAGAACCGGCGTCTTAGATGCTGTTGTTATGAAAAACCAGCGGTTGAATGAAATCGAAACAATAAATTAATAATAATTTCTGATTATCGGTATAAATAAAGAATTATTTTAGACTCATCATCTTTGCAAATATTTTTTTTTGCATAAATTATTTGTGTCAGAATATATTAGGTGTTATCATAGGCGTTATAAATTTCGTATAGATATATACGATTTGAAATATCGTTATTAAACGCCCATACATCTAATATTAAAAATAGAGAGAGAGAGAGATGTTTAAGTATGTTATTATACTTAAGAAACGCATTGATGTTTGTCAGTTATATTAACGTAATGCAGCTAATTCAAACATAGTGCCTTTGCTTTGGGATCTTGCTTAGTTCATTAAAAAATAGTAAACATTTCGAATTGTCTACTATATTCTTACTGGTAACGAATAAATATTTTACTTTCGGTTTGAAGGCCGTTGTAGCTAATGAAGGTATAAGGGAAAAGACACATTATGTTTTTTTTTATTTAACAAAGCGATGAGCAAAATGTGATGCAGTGTATGTTATCCTTATCGACTTTGCGTGTATATAACATTTTTGGTTAAAGCAAAAAGGCTACAATGACGGATTTATTAGGAACGTACGTGGGAACGCTGATGAATAGAATCACAAAGAATGAATACTAGTCGTTAGCTAATTTATTGTTAATTTCGTGTAAATAACAACGTGAATACGGTACGTAATTATTCGTACAGTAAGTTTCGTAAAAATTTTTCTTTCCTTTCTGCTTCAAGTGTATATATTTCATTCGTACACCTGATTAAATACAGAAAATATAATCGATTTCGATATTATTTCTATAAAAATTTAAACAATTGGACGCATTAACCCAGTCTCAGTAACCGAAGAAAAAACTTTATTTAACATGTGTAGAATAAAGCAGAATAAAAGTAAGGATATTTCGGTATGATATTGAACAGGTCTTCTTAGTCACCTATTAATGCCGCAGCTCAGTTATTAGGCGATTCCTTCACTAAAAATCTAAAGTGAATATGTATTTTAAATAAAAGAAAAAAAGTATATAGCGACTGTAATGATAGATAATAAATAAACATTTATTTCTAAGACTCTAGAAAAAATTGCTTTTACTCCATTTCGTGTAGGTAAGACCGGAGTCCCAGCCCTAAGAACGTTAAGTTTTATATGTATTTTAAGTTTATCCAAAAGTAATTAATATAAACATTTATTTTAGAACTGATATTTTTGTTAATCTAACCACACAGAAGTGAAGCGGCCATAAAAATACAACAAAGGTTTGATATGTATGTGTATATGAATAATTTATATATCAAAAGAGCACTGTTCTATTGACTAAGTATGCGTCATGCGCTAAATCAGAGATTTAAAAGGATGTCCGCCATTATGACTGAGATTGAATGGACCTCAACAATTTTGATATCAAGTACCGACATCGTTCATCGACGGTTAAACATGATGGAGTACGAGACAATTTCATTCGTTTATATGTCCCTTATAATGATTGAATTTTTAAGTAAATATTTCCACAGGAATTTTGTATTCGATGCTCAAAACGGATCGTTTCTTTTTATTGATAGATAAGTGTAGATTTATAATAACTTTTTTTATATGTTGATGATGATAGAGAATGTTAAATTTACTGCAGTTTATTGAACATTTCTTATATATAATAGTGAAATGGATGTCGATTTAACAGTCGTCGAGAAATGCGGTGCAGCGAAAGTAGCCGCGGCTTGCGGTCAATGGCCATGACATTGTACAAGTTTTGTGTTTACGTTTCACTTTAAGGTCTTTTCTCTTAACGTTTTAAGCTCTTAAGTGCTATCGTTACTTAATATTACATCATTAAACTTTTATGTACGCAACTCACATCTTTTTTAAATGTTGAAATTATTTATTTTAATATACCATCAATAAAGAATTCTTTTCAAATAGCGTAAGACAATGTTGAAATGTTTTCAACACGAAAAAAACTATGGCAAATTACTTGAAATTGTGTAAAACAAGTTGTTTATAAAATTATAATTAATTTTAAAAATAAAGTGTATTAATCTAACTTTAAAACTGGTGTTGTGAATGACAAGTTATTAACCAACTTCAACTTTATCCGTCTCCGAAGTGCTTTAATAAGTATGTGGGCGCTACGGTATAATGGTTAAATGCCCACTAACGTATGTGAAGACACTGGTATAATTATGACGC